>JAPYZL010105287.1:0-44184 GCA_030522825.1 Platygaster orseoliae
ATTCTCCTCCGAAAAATTTTCCCTTTCACCTTACGCCATCTCTTGAAAAATTTTTGAGAAGCACATTTTTCTTAAGGAAACTATATCTATAAATTTCCTTGAGGAAACCCGAATGGAATGGATTTTTAGCATTGAACGTCCAAATCGTTAAAAATCGGTCCGCTTTCGCGCAGGTATTCAAATACGCAACGCTTATTGGTCGGTGAAGTGTTGATATCGAGAAAGCGGGAAATTGTTGCGCAGAGCCTAATAATTAGCGAAAAGATACGTGGCTTCCACTTTCTTGTCCTGTACTACCCGACAAGAAAGTTCTAACGAACTTTATCAATTGACTCACAATTTTTTCTACTTTAATCTTGCAAAAGTTTTTTAAATTCATTATGTTGATAATAATTTACAAACTCATTATTACATATCTGTTTAACATAATGTTTTTGAATAGATTTTTTTCAAGAAAAACCTTTCTTGTATAATTTTAAATAAAAATACTTTCAACAATTGAATAGAAATTTTTTTAAATGTTTTTTTATACACGTATATAAATTAATGGATTGATCAGAAATATTTATTTTTTATTGAGATTAAAAAAATTTTTATGAATAAATTAAGTGATGATAAATTTAAGATCGATAATATCTTAGTGTTCTGTTAAAAATTCTGACACTGGTCTAAGATTTCTTGTGATACCAAACAAATCTGAAGAATTTTTCTTTCTTTAAAGACATATATGTGATGCAAATAAATAGAAGCAAAAATTTTTTAACAAAATTCGTAGGCAATGCTTTTGCTTAATTCGAAGCATTGTTAACGATTGCAACTTCAAAATATATTGAGAAATTTTTCATACTACATTAATATACGAAGCAAATTGTAAAATTGTCAACTATATTCAAATAGTAAATATTTCATCTAAAAAAAAAATATTTTATAAATTTAACTAGAGATAGAATCATGCAAGCTACTCGAATTCTCTTTAATGACATTACCAGCAAGAGATCTTGATAGTTGAAATCAATTGTATTTCTATTTCTCGAAAACGAAAAATTCTTTTCTCTAAATTCTTCACTACGTACATTTCAACATAATGTTTCTAAAATAATTTCTTTAAAGAAAATCTTTTCCCTCTAAATAATTCCGAGGAAAAGTATATCAAATGATAAAATATAAATTTCATTCAGGAACTTCATTTAAAAATCAGACTTTATAACTCCATTGGTCTTCCCAATTATAAAATTTTCCTTTGAAACTCTCCAAAAATAATCTCTACAAAACAAGTCAACCTTAATAAAATCCCTAAAAACGAGATACACGAAAATATGAAACGACCAGGAAACACAATATTCGAGATAGACGGTATATTGAAATGCGTGGAAATAACGAAGCTGGACTCGATTGGAGTTATAATGACGAGAAATATGTCGTGGTCGCGTGCATTCGCGTTTCGTTCGGCAACTGGGTTTTCCAGCGAAATCGAAATCGAACTGAACCGGAGAGAATTGATCCATCACCGGCATCGTCCGCATCTGTAAATATCAGGGAAAAGAACGCCGCTGCGCTGCGGTTGATCAGTTCTCCTGTTTCAATTCGACGTCGATTCGATTTCGACGCTGCTGAAAACGCGCTCGACGTCGTGAATTTTCGTCACCGCTGGGGCTCTTCGGCCGAAGCGAATCTTCGTTCAAGGGAGAAATAAAGCCGAGCGGAATTCATTTATTGATGAGACCTTAAAACGATTTCGAACCATCGCTATCGTGCATTTCGGCGAAAGTCGGTTTGAAGATTTTTACGAAAAGTGGTGGATTTAGCGAAATTTTTCCGATTACTTGCGACTTTGTAAAATGTGGGTTTTTTTTGGTAAGGATTAAATTTTTTTGAAAAAATGGGTAAATTCGTTAGTAGTTTTCTCAATATTTATAACTTACAAATTTGTATGACTATATGAATTCGTGAGCGTTTTCAGATATTATTTTCCTGCTAGACAAAATTAGCAAATCGTTCCAATTTTCGAGGGTCTGTGAACTAAAAAATCCATATAATAGTAATCGGGAAATGAGAAAAAAAACTTTTTTTTACATTAATTTTAATTGTGGTTATTATGTAGATGTACTTTGAAAATTTATAGCACTGAAGAAAAAACTCGAAATAGCTGTAGAACGAAATTGAAAACAAATTAAAACAAATGGAAAACTTTATTGACCATGCAATAACAAGATTTCTCTAAAACAGTCAGTTGAAATATGTTTTTTGGTTAATACGTTTTGTAATTACTATGCAATGACACCTTCAAACAAAAAAAAAACAATACATTTTTAGAACCTTTCGAATATACTTCAATTTCATGACTATTTTAAAATTTTTCATACCTAAACCCAGGTAAAAATGAGTAGATCTTTAGATATCTACAGTAGATCTATGGAGATTAACCCAAATCGAGCATCTCTGCAGATCTACTTGAGTAAATCTACTGTAGATCAACTTGAGTAGATCTTAATCAACAAATAGCACTATGAAGATCTTCGTAGATCTACCAAAAGATCTATGGAAATCAACCAAGATCAGCAAATAGATCTATAAAGATCTTCATAGATCTACCAGCAAATCTATGGAAATGACTTGAGATCAACAAATAGATCTATGAAGATCTTCGAAGATCTACCAACAAATCTATGGAAATGACCAGAGATCAACAAATAGATCAAAAAGATGTAACAAAAGATCTTCGAAGATCTACCAACAGATCTATGGAAATCAACCGCAATCTACAAATAGATCTATAAAGATCTTCGTAGATCTACCAACAGATCTATGGAAATCAACCAAGATCTACAAGTAGATCTACGAAGATATACGGAGATCTAGTAGTACATCTATTAGAATCTATGGTGATCTACGAGTAGATATACAAAGATCTACCTGTAAATCTATGTAAGCCTACAATTATCTATTACAAGATCAAATGAGATCTATAGACAGCTATAGTAGATATCTAAAGATCTCCTACAGATATCCAGAAACCTATTGTAGATCTCCAGATATCTACTCATTTTTACCTGGGAACAATAACCAAAACCACCAAAAACAAGAAATATCTGAAAATTGTATTTCCATAACCAATCCAATTTCTGCTTTCTTATAAAAAACAGCGGAAAAACCGAATCACGCTACCACTGATTATTTACAAAAAGCCTGTTTCGAAACGTGCATGGAAAGTTTATTACTTGATTAAACAACAATTTAATCAAGTTTCGGTAATTAGAAAAGCCCTTTGATAGAAGCTCAATCATCATACAAACTGAACGGAAAAAAATTCTATATTGGCACTGCAAGCAAACAGGTTGAATATTAAAAATGTTTCTGCTCCGAAAGTTTCCCTTATTGCAACTCTGTAATTATTTTCCTGTTACAAAGAGGTATTTCATTAACTCCAGATAAATACAGCTCACAAAAGAACGAGTAAAAAATAAAGGAACTTGAACGTTTCATTTTCAATTTCAGCTATTCCGATGAATTTGCTTCGTAAAAGGTATTACCGAGCATAATTTTGTGCTGGCTTTGTATTTTTCAAAACACAAAATTCACTTGAAATTCGCCTTTCTAAAAGTTTTTTATTTCTTTTAAAGTCGAGTTCAAACCAGCGGCAAAGGGAAGCAAAATGTACACAGATTTATAGGGACGGATAAAATTTTTCGCATTTTTTCAAGCAGGGATTTCATGTTAGATGTTCACTCAGTCAAAGTGAATTTTTTATTAATTTTACCAGTTTCGAAATTGTATGCAATTTTCGAAGAATGCTTTGGGAAGAATTTCGTATCATAAAGTCGGCTTTTAGTAAATTGTCGACTTTAAACTACAAAAGTTCTATAGCTTCAAAACACCTGTACCTTGAAACAAAAATTAAAAATAATCAAATCTCGGAGAAAAAACTTTCAATCAAAACCCTCTCCTAAAAATTGTATTTCCCTATTTCCTGTTCATCTTTATCAATCACCGGTTTTGAAAATATCAAAAAGTTTTTTTTCTACAATATCCTAAACATTGAACCCTATTAAGAAAAAAGTGTTTTGAAGCTAAGGTAATTCTTATTTTCTAGTAAATAAATTAGAAAATACTGTATATTGCCTCATTTTGAGAACTTATACAAAAATCCATTCGTTCCGTCCACTGGATTTAAGTAATCTCATGTTCAGTAATATTTACTCACTTTATTATTCATCATCAATATTCTTGAACATTATGTTTCATTTTTACATGAAATATGTATACTATCCCTTGATTTCAGTTATCACTCGTGTCGATATCGAACGACGCGTTCGGCCTCTGAAATTCGAGAGCGCATTTTTGCTCTCAACTACATCATCGAGGTTCGATTGGGGCGCGCTTTTCATTTTTCGTCTATCGCGCGTAATACGTCGATCTTGCGCTTTGGCCCGGCGGTGCATCTGTGAAACGATTAATTTGCATCCGGCGAGGCGAATTAGTTTACCGTGTTGTTCAGCACGAAACGAAGAGAACGCGGGGCAAAAATGCGGACGGATCGCTTTATTAAGGGCGAAAGAATTTCCAGCGCGCAAAATTATACGCGTTTCGACCGTCCCGGAAAATAACTCGAAATCGAATTTTCCGTGGTTTCTGTTTAACTCGAAATCTAACGGCGATTTTATCACGGATTTTACTATGAAAAACACCGCAAACATAAATCCTCGATTCCGAAATACCTCGAGAATCAACAAACATCACGGGTCAAAATAAGGTTGTTCATGTACCTCATTGCACTGGTTACACGTCAGTTTTAACGTGAATATTGAAATTCGAGAGGTAGCTCGCGGCTGCGAAATTTAATTTTCGCGTTGAATTCATGATGAACGTCACGTAGCGGAATATTTTACATTTGAAAGCAACGAAAAATATGAATCATTTGGATCGTGTTTTCTTTCGTGGCATGAATTTTTCAGGCCTTTAAGCAAAGGATCTTTTATTTCAATTATCTAATCACTAGAATGAAATTGTATTTTGTAACTGTTGGACTGTTAAACTATAACAATTTGCTTTTTGGTTCTTTTTTATTTTTTAAATGTTGGTTTATTTGTTTCGATATTCGTTCATAAATAACGAACTGGAAAGGTAATGATATTTTGTGTTGTTTCTGTTGATTGCTTTTTTTCTCGCCTAAAAACAAAAATATGTATTATGATTTTTTCGTAAATGATTTGATGCATTTGTTATTAATTTTCCAAAAATTGAGGTTCTTATCTATGAATAAACAAATAATTCCGTAGTTTTTCGTGAATAGTGTTTTCTTTCCTGGTTTTAATTAGGAGTTAGGTAAAACTTTATGTCGTGCTTTTTGTAATCTAACTCGAAACATCCGAAACAATACATTGAAAATCCGTCGCCGAGTGCCACGCTATCAATGAGGAAAGTATCGTTCGGGCGACAATAAATCCAAGCGAGATGTTGCAACGATGGCTCGTATTCAGGAAATTGAAAGCATTTCTCTCCGGGGAACACTGGCGAATAGCGATTAGTGGCCCTCAATGAAAGTCGACTAGCAAGCCGTCTCATTACTGAAATGTGTCCGTTAATTAGGGAAGCCGAGGCACAAGATGAGCAGAAGTTTTCTCATCATAATCACCGCTAATTGACGCTCAAGTTATAAAGTTCCCAGCGAAATTAGCTAAATCCTCATTATCCTGGCCTTTTTCTGCCAAACGCCAATCCCAACTTCCCTTCGACCACTTTTATCGCTGTTTCCACAAATTCAAAATCCCACCCCCTCTCCTCCTTCTCCAAAAAAAAAAGAAAATACTTGTCAATAATTGTTGTGAATCCCATGTGTTGTGTGTACAATTGAAAGTATAAATACTCAACGTTACGCTATCAAAATGAGAGTCTCAAACGAATCGACGTGACGCTCAAGCTGTGTGAATTTCACCGTCAAAGTCATCGACCGACGCTTTTTTTTCCGACTCAGTTTTCAACGCTCACGACGTTTTCACGAAAACGCCTCGGTCGGTGATTTTCCAAGCTGCTGTGTATGTCACATTATTTCACGAATGTCATTCATCCACATTGTTGTGTCATTAGGCTAATTGTACGAGAATCACGCGGTTCGATCGCTCTCATGTTCATTGTATTCATCCATCTTTTTTGCGGTTATAAATTCTGCCATTTTCATCTTATCGAAATCCACATCGCATCATTCATGAAACTTAAAGTTCGCAAAGAGAGTCAATTCTACAGAATCACGTTTCACTTACATTTCAACTTGAGTATTATACTTCAAGATTAGATGTTTAGATGTGCTCTGATTTATATGGTAGGATGCTCTATCTCAGGACCTGAAGGTTGCAACTTGTTCATCTACCACCTGCCCCAAGAGTTTGGCGACACCGAGCTCATGCAGATGTTCATTCCATTTGGCAACGTCATCTCCTCCAAGGTCTTCATTGACCGGGCCACGAATCAGAGCAAATGTTTCGGTAAGTACTATGAACCGCGCGGGGAGGGGAGGGGGGGGGGGTTGGTATTTGCTTGTTTATGGGGTTAAAAGGCAGGGGCGTCGCGACGAAATTTTTAGGATCAATTTACAGGGTGTATCAATATCTCCGAACAAAAAAGGAATGTAAATCAGTAATATCAATTGATTTTCGTAGTCAAGTAATTAAAAGTCAATAATCTAGCGTTTTTTTTTATTGTTTATACATAAATAAACATAGAAATTGTGATTATAAAACTAAATTTCTATGTTTAATAATACAAAGCTTAGTTATAATTTATTTTTTGTAAGAGTTTAGTTGCTATAATTCATGTTCCTTTTTTTATATAATTATTGTTTTTCAACAGAACTAAATCCTGAAGAAAAAAAATAAGTTGAAAGCTTGGGGAAAATAAAGGATAGGAATTACTGACTTTTGATTATTTGACTCCAAGGTTCAATCATTAATACTTTTCCCGATTTCTTACTGAGCGCTTTTATTTATACACATTAATAAAAAAAATGTATATTGCTTTTTTAGTTTCGAGTCAAAAAGTACTTGACCACTTTCTATCAAACTGAAAATAAAAAAATTGTTCGAGTTTAACATTCAAACAATAAATGTACATACGGATATTGATATTAAATTTGTTCTTATTTTTCTAACTCAAAAAGTCCTTTGGCTCTTTTTGCTAAACTCGAAATTAAAAAAGACAGTCAAGTAAGAAGTTTTTGCAAATCAGGTTTCTAAGATTTTAAACTCAAACATCTTTTTTGATTTTGAGTTTTGTCAAAAATGGGTTTTATCAAAACTTAACTTAAAAAAAAATAATAAATAATTTGACTATTTTTTGGCTCAAGAATTTTTAACACTTATCGTCAATATCTAGTATTTTTTATATTTTTAGTTTTATGAGATTCTTGAATTTTCATTGAAATTTATTGAATTTGATATAGTATAATTGAAGTTCTCAGAAATTTTCAGTAATTTAATAGTTTCTTTAGACAACTAGATTACCATTCGTTGAGGGTATTTTATAAATTTCTAGTATTTGAAGTATTTGCAATATTTTACAGAATTTATAAAATACAGTAAGATTTTCCGAATTCTTTCTTGATGGTTTATTAAAAAACTTTCATATAGACCTTTCAAATCTAATGCTCTGGAATCTCGAGTCTTTGTAACTTTCATTGATATAGCAGCATTTTCTTGAAAATCCAGTTTTTTCAGCATAATTTGTGTTTTTACAGTACTCAAATAGTTTTATAAATACTATCATCTTTTTTAGATACATAATTAGAGTATTCTAAATAAACGCTTCTTAATATGATGTGTATGGCAATTTCATAGGAATATGCAGCGTTTTTGAAAAACCCCGAACTAAAAAAAAACTCATTTTCCTTTTACAGAAAAATTTATATTTAGCCTTATGATGTAATTTACTTCACTTTATATATAGAAAAACTTTCTGAATTAAATGCTCCATAAATTCAAAGTGATCAAAATTTTAGTTTTTTTCTACATTTTTCAAAATTATACTTTCAAAAATTGAAATGTTCAAAAGGTATTTTGTATTTTTACCATTCCAAAATTTTTATGATATGTATAGATTTTTGTAAATTTCTCTAGGTTCTGATAGAGCTTTTTCGAATAAACATGGATTTTCATAGAAATCTCCAGAATTTCGTTCAACACAACCTCCTGAATTTTTCTAGATTATTTTTTAGCTCAGAATTAACATTTGTCATGACAACAGTTTCAGTAAATTGAACTTGATTATATTGTTTTTACTCAAGCTCTTGGGTAAAACTTTTTTTTCACGAAGAAAAATTTTTATATTGAATCCTAAATTGATCGCATTCATTCATTAATTTCGTTGATACGACGTCCCTAAAAAAAAGTCACCAAATTGAACGATATAAAATTTTGTATCCCCGCTCAAAAATAAAATACAATCATAAAACCGCAATGAAGTAACTGAAATCGCCAATTACCCTGATAAAACCACGACTATTCAGTTTAGAAACGATCACACAAACAATTTCCTGTTCCTTGCCAACCACCAATTTACCTCGACTTCGTGATCAATCTTCCAAAAACACTCCAACCCTCACAATACGATTCATTCATTCCTTCTATAAACCTGAAATTACATTCAAATACCTTTCCTGCAACCGAAATTCGAGTGAAAATAAAAAACCAAATTATTCGCCGATCGCGAATTTCAATTAGCGAAAAAACTATTACGTTTACGCATGGAAAAATTTCATAATCAGTTTGTACGAATTACACTAACTCGCCGAGAGAGTTGATTGTAAAATTACAATAGGGCGTACTCGCGGTACGTACGTTTCACGTCCGCATTTATTTCCAAAGCATCGGGACCTTTCAAACGTAACTGCGACAAACTGCATCATTCGTACTCGTGACATGTATCCTCGCATTTCGATTGCAAAAGTACTATTATTCCCCCATTTACACGTGACCGCGATACAGGCGGAAATTCGAAGCGTCGGGCTATCGCGAGTTATAAAATTCGTGCATTCGGGAAAACATGAACAATCACCGTACGATCCATGCATCCTTCGTGACGTTGGGAAACACTTGGGAAGGGTGATATAACGAATTAGGGATAAAAGTAAAACTTGTTACTTTTTGTTTCTTTGGTTATGTTAAGTCAAGAGGAAGGGAAGTGAGATTCAAGGCTGAGAACTCTTTTGAGATTTTTGAAAAAGAAATATACTCTGGCAAGTGGAAAAATTATGAATGATGTAATGTGTTGACTAAAGGTAATTAATAAAATTTATGTCTGTACAGACAAAATTGATGGAATTATGATTATTAGCTATTAGATTTATTTTTCAACATTTACAGTAATGATTTTTTTTTCTTGATGAAAATCTAAATCATTGATAAGTGTTCAGATTGTACGGTAAATATGAATGAGTTTTTGAAGTTTTTGTTAATATTGACATTTTGAGAAATAATAATTGTTTAGATTCTGGGATTTTCGATAGAATTAACTGTGCTTTTATTTCTGTTATTGAAACCGAAATTCATAAAATCATGATTGATTGCTTTGAAACATATTTTCCTTCAATTTTTTCAATAACAATGCCTTTTTTCATGGAAATTTGAAAATAGAAAAACGTTCAGAAATAACAGTGAATAAACATGAGTTTTATAAAGGTTTTATGTTTAAAATTAGTTATTGTTTTTATCATTGTTGAAATTATGAAGATAAAAAAAATTGATGAAATTTGACATTTTTGCGACAAGCAACTGTTCTCAAAAATAAAATTAATTCCTAGAGTTTTAAAAATTGTTCGATCGTTTCAAAAATTGTGTCATTTATCATATTTTTCGTGAGATTTATACAACAATGTATTACTTAGTTTTTAAAATAAATTATAAAAATTTAAAAAGTATGTATCAAACATTCCGAAAAATCCGTACGAGTCAGACAAATTTAAAATTTACTCAATGTATCAAGCACTTTGTAATATTTTTCTTAAAATTTAGAAGGATTCGAATAACTAAAAAATGTTGAAAATTAAAAGATCGTCAATCGTTCCACTAGCTTTGAGGAAATAAATAAAAAAAGTTAAAATTAATACATTTTTGACAAAACCTCTCTCAACTAGACAAATTTATGAAAAATACAAGTTTTTAGCACTTTGTATTATTACAATAAAAATTTTTAAGTTTTTTAAAAATTATCAAACATTGTAAATGGAAGGATTCTGAATAATTTTCAAAGAATTTTTAAAATGGATTTCAAATACCCAAGAACTATTGAACATTTCTGAGAATCCTAATAAGCTTGACAATTTTTTTTTCTCAAGGTTCGAAACAGCTTTCGAAAAATCGATAAAAATTTCATAGATTTTGAAAAACTGAAGAAAGAAAGTTAAAAAAACACCAAATTTTAAATACGATTTTAAAATCTTGTACGTTGTCTTAATCACAATTTTTTTCGAATAATGCACAATTATGTATAGGTACTTTTTTTCTTTGAATATAGAAACTTGTACAGCATTCAAAAGTCTCATATTTTTTGGAATTTGTGTAGTTTTGAATAGTGTTTATTATGTTTTAAATTTTGAATATTTAAACATCAGAACATATTTCGAATGACAGATTTTATTAATTATCGTAGGCAATTCTAAAATCTGTATAATGTCAGAAAATGTTCAAAAAATTTATAGATTGTGCTTATTCTCACATTTTTCTGATACATGCAGTATTATGTTTTTTTTTTTTTTTATTTTACTTCCAGAATGTTGACAATTTTGATATAAAATTCTTCAAAATTCTATTCGGTTGAAAAAATGTTTATGATATTCGTGAAGTTTTGAATGGTCCATACTATGTTCAGAATTTCAAGAGTTTTCAGGGATTCAAAAATTTTACAATTTAGAAATTTCCGGTGATCGATAAAAAAATATAAGATTTATGCAACTTATCTTGAAAGTTACTCATTTAAACAAAAAAGGTCTGAACCAAAATTAATAATGAAAAAATATTCTCTCAACATATTTTATAACTGAGTTTTAAATTTTGCAAAATGAGAACCAATTCATGGAAAACTAACTTTTTCCTGGCAATGTATACCTTAAAACAACAAATTCGTATTTGAAAAATTGCATACATTCATTTGACACATTTTCAACGTACATGCACTAGAACCTAAAATACACAATTATTCGTTCACTCAATTTTACCTGCTAATTTATAACGCAATCAGACCCTTGAGCTTTCTTCTTGATAACTATTTAAACCAATTGGCTCCCCTCGGATAAACGCGATATATTTTTGATTAATAAACTTATTTAGGATTTCAAGTACGAGAGCGAAATCCTCGATTAAATTAGGAGCGTTGGCAGAATTCGCCCTTGTCCAATGGCGTCGCTGAACCTAAACTCATTCTGTTAGTTAAATTTGCCGTGACAGAAGTATGAAATCGAATTACAAAGCCCATGTTCGTTTAGTGTAAAAGCCGTTGATTGCAGCTATATTCATTTAGATCAAATTAATTTAACAGCTGTGTATTCGAGATCAAAGCTTTATTTATGTTCTCAAATCCTGTTTCCCTCGTCAAAGTGAAGTTGCAGGACGTGAAATTTTCAGTTTTTGATACCGCTGCGAAATTTTAGAAGTCGCGTCAACTCGTGTTCGACGCTACGAAAGCACTTTTGTGGAATACGATATTTACAGTGGAACGAAAAATCGAGGTTTTCCGTTACTGCTTTTTGATGAAAGTTTTCGTGTAACGCAAATGATTTTTATTTATACGAGTTTTCGTCAGTTTCTAGTTTAGTTGTTGAAAAAGTTTCTCGTTTTACGAATTCTCGCCCTCAAGCGCCATCACATTTTGCGAGTCCGCCCTTCGTGAACATTCAAGAAGCTGAATAAAAAAACGCGCCGAACATTTGCCGGAGCACTAGCGCCAAAATGGACGGACATAAAAAAAAGTAAATGATTCCATAACTTTGACGCTCGGCGCTGGTGGAAGGTCGTAACACGTCCCCTTTATTATGAGGGGAACGTACCCTACAATAAGATGGCTCGTCAATCACGAAGTAGGGACAAACTCCGGGGAACTTATTAGAAATTCACAATTACGTCACATTTATGCTCGCGACACCTGTTCCGAGTTATCAACTGGAATTATTTTTTCGACTTTGCAACAAATTTATGCAACGTTGGGAAGAATTCGTGCCAGGTTGTTGAAATTCAATCGGAGACTGTAATTGGCGATCCCATCCTTCAGCCTTCAATTTGTCATTAAGACTGGGAAAGACGAAAACATTGCTTGAAAAAATCATGCAATTCAGTAACAAAAATTTCGACAAAAATCTAAAATAACTGTTATAGAATTAGAGTTTCTTTGGGAACTTTAACTTGTATACGTTCATTTTCATACGAACGAATATTTATTGAGTATTTCAAATTTTGCATCATAAATAGAGTGCAACGGATGTTATTATTAATACTTTTTTATATCGAATAGTCGATTTCGACTTTTTCATAATCCTATTTGACTGATGTGTCTAGCAAAAAGAATATTGCTAGTCAATAGTAAAAAAGGAATTTTATTAGCCAACAAAAATTTCCTTGTAAAAAAGGTTTGATTCTAGTAATTAAAGTAATTAAAATTTTTTATTTTAGACGATGGAAAGAAATTATTTTATATTTGAATCGAAATTTCGATAATTAAATGAATTATTCTAATTAGATGATTATAGTCTAGAAGTATAAATCATCAATTAATTTACTGAGGATGGTTACCAGTGAATGGTCAAAAATTAATTTTGTGATAAATCAATGAGCATGACTGCTGCAAAAAGTAAAATTCTACACATTGAAATAGTTCAAATTTAAAACATCAGTAAATTATTGGAAAGGTCAAAATTCGACTATTTGAAATTGAAAGAGAACATTTGTTTATAATGAATATTTTTTACAATACTCCACCTCCTCATTCATCACATGAAAATAACGGCTTTTCCATATAGCATCAAATATTGTCAATCAAATTACCATTCAAAATTTTCAGCAACACTTATTCGCAAAGCCATATTTCATTCAAAATAAATAATTTTAAAAAGTGTTTAAAAGAATTATAGTTGAAAATAACAGTTACTCCTTTTGAGTACGCTATGAAATTATTTTCTCATGAAAATGAATTTATATCTTAGCAACAAATAAAAATTGTAACAAATTTTTATTAATTAAGAAAAACTTTCCGAAATCACATACTTTTCTAGAATATTTATTTATTGGCGATCTTCGTCCATCTCAATCAATGATCCAACTTGTTAACGCTTTTCTACAACTTGCTGTGGATTTCCACGTTTATCATCGCGTAAAGTTTTTCTTAAAAGTTGTTGTTTTAGAACGCTGTCATAAAAGGGCTGCGTATGGGGCGCGTTACGAGTTTTCATATAATGGCCTGTGTCAACATAAACTCCATTTGAAATATCACTCGCCGGAATATGAAGGCGGCCTTAACGCTCCGTGACTTCAATAAAATTAGAAACCCTTTCTAGGACGACTCGAAGGGTTCGCGAGTATGTCCATTTGGGAAGACTCATGTCTACGTAGGTCTGTCAAAGGGCTAGCTTTCGAAAACCGTAATATCACTATTTTCTGTAACTATTTTCTGCTATAAACCAATTGCATATTTTGTGCTCTTAACACATCACTTATGTTAATGAATTTGTATGATGACAAAAAAAATCAACTTTAATCAAAATTTGACCTGATTCAAGAGTTATTCTTTATTTCCAACACGTTTTAAATATTGTTTATTTTTAATTATTTCAAAATTTATTATTATATTATTATGATCATTATAATTATTATTGTTTTTTTTTATAGATTTTGAGCGTTTATACGATTTAAATAATTTTCAGTTTCCGTTATGAATTTCCACATGGATATATAAAATTATACACTCTCATTGTTAGATGCAGAGTTTATTGAATTGTTAAACAAATTACGCAGGCCCACAAAAAAAAAGTGTCCTGTACTTTTGATGAGACAGGACTTTTTATACGTATTTGGCATCGCTGAATCCGAATCCAAGGTCAGATGTAGGGGTTTCCCAGTGAATTCACGAGAAAAAAGCGAAAAACCGCATTTTTTATGTTTTTTGCTCTCACGAAAAAAAAAAAATTTTACAACATTTTTTTTCTCAAATTCAAATTCCTGAGATAAAAAACATAGCTAAAAAATTTTTTATTATTTTTTTAACTCGAAATTTGGCATTGAGAGGGTATTGAAAACTGTAAAGAAATCATAGCTACTGCAAATGCGATAGGTCGAGTAGTGAAACTGAAATTGGTTTATTTCTTTATAGTTTTCAACGCCCTCCCAGTGCCAAATTTCAAGTTAAAAAAATAATGAAAAAATGTTTATCTATGTTTTTGTATCTCGGAAATTCGAATTTGAGATCAAAAATTTTGTAATTTTTTTTGTGAGAGCAAAAAACATAAAAAATGGGGTTTTTCGCTTTTTTTTCGTAAGTTCACTGAAAAACTCCTACATCTGACCTCGGATTCGGATTCAGCGATGCCAAATACGTATTAAACGTCCTGTCTCATCAAAAGTATAAGACATTTTTTTTTGTGGGCCTGTGTTATCACCACACAGTTCTGAAGTATTATAAAGTTTTAGTGTTTTTTTTTTCAATACTTATGAAAGTTTGGATATATTTCTCGTATTCTAGTAGATTTTCAGTATTTTTAATAATTTCTTTATCGATTTCTAGAATCAAATAATACAGAAAGTTTGAGGATTTTACATAATTCTTTTTATTTCAAGCTTTTCTATAGATAGTTACGTAGGTTTTTTAAATTTTACGCTCTACAACTAGCAGATCTACAGATTTTGAGTATTTTATTAGATTTTTTGGGAATTCGTACTTTCGTAGTTTTCTTTTCTTTTTATTATTGCTTTAGCATCTGTATGGTTCCGTAGGATTTTTTTTATTTTCTTTGAATTTTTTTATGGATTTATCGAACATTATGCTCTAGGATCCAAAATTTTTTGGATTTTCAGCATTTCTGTATATAATAATATTTTTATTGTTATTCAATAGTTTGAAACAATTTTTGACATTTGTATTTCCTACTTTATACAAGCAAATAATTTATAATTCGAATTCTGTTCAAAAAAAAAATTCTCCTGAAGCTACATGGTCGTTATTATTTTAGAAATAATTACTTTTGCTTAAAGTTGAAAACTTATAAAGTCCACCATGAGCTCCATAGAAAATTTTTACTATTTTTCATTGTTGATTATACAACTCATTTTAATTATACTTTTTTCTATTATTCGTGTTCACGCTCATTATCCGTATTTTTTTTCGAATAAAATAATAAAACATTTCACTTGAATTTCAGGAAGAGTTTAAGCCTTAAAAAATTACTAGAAACGGCCGTTCACTTCATCTTACGCCCCAAAATCTAGGAACAATCGCAACCAGTGAGATTGAAGGTTGGCGCGTTGAGGGCAGGGCGTGAAAAAGAAAAGTTTTAATAAACGGCATTATCTGAATTCCTTCGTAGGGCCAGCACGCGATAACGAAGTGCCGCCCAGTGCTTAAAGTTTGAAAGGTCGTCGGGGCTGTCAGCTTAAGCCAATTCCGACCATTATCCCAGATCCAATTTTAGTTTAGCCGTGATGGTGGCCTACGACGTCGCGTGTACTCGTTCTCAAGACCCGCTTTTTTCTCCCCATTCTTCAGTAAAACATCCTCTTCGATTTTTCAAAATTTCGGCATCCAAAGAACGAGCCAAAAGCAAGTGAAGCGAAGATTTTCCGAGAGTTTCGAGTTTACATTCACTTCTCACTCTGCGCTTCTGCCATTTTCACCCTCTTTTTTTTGCCACTTATTGTATCGAACAATTGTAATTTAACTCCAAGAATTGTACATAACTTCAGGCTGGAAAAACTTTTTCTCCTCTAATTGATTGCGAGGGAAATTAAAAGTTGGGCAAGTTTCCTACGCTCGATATCTGAGTGCGAAAAGTACGTAATTGGAAAAAGCTGTAGAATAAGATCTAGGAACGGTGTGACCGTTTGTAGCAATTTGTAGCGTTGGTCAGTGGCGTAAAAAAAGGTTAAGATTCTTCCCGAAATTCGTTTATTGTTTCATGTTAAGATTCATAAAAGGACAATAAATTCATAATTCATTATTTTCCCAATTCTAGCTTCAAGAGAATTTTTTCTTTACCATAATTCAGGTTATCATAATAACGTAGAAAGTAAAAATTTACATAGAATGAAATATACATAAATTTTCCAAAACCATCCCCTGCGAAATAAATTTGCAAACCTTAACGTAGCCAAAAGTTCCACAGCAAAACAAGCGCAAAACGTTTGTGGTTAATCGTCCGTATGAAACGTCGCGTATGCGAGGGAATATCATTCTTTTGCCATGGCCAAACGGAGTTTGGCATTTAACGCGGCGAGAGTCGCGCAAATACTCTGGGTAATTGATGGAACACACATTCATTACAGGTTTCGTGTCATTTGACAATCCGGCGAGCGCGCACACGGCGATCCAGGCGATGAACGGCTTCCAAATAGGGATGAAGCGATTAAAAGTCCAATTGAAGAGACCCAAGGATGCCAATCGACCATACTAACCCACGTCTTAGCCCTAGAGAAACTGGTCGAGCCCTACGTTATAATCAGCAGAGTGAGTTCGATTAAAACTTGGGTCATTTTCCTCTATCCCCGATCCCACCTCTGCTCCTCCTCCCAATGAACCCTCTCTTCAATGTTGGATTTAGATGCAAAGATAGGTTTTAGGCGCGTAGGCAAAGAAGGTTGTCAGGGGTTCAAACTTCTTTAGAAATGAGGGTTAAATTAATTACTATTTCAGGTGAAAATGAAAAAGAATTATTAACTTTGAAATCAATTAAAATCAAAACAATAATAAAATAATGCTGTGACATAATGATAATTATGTTTAGAAATGTAGTAATCAATAAAAATATAAACAAAAATTTTGAAAATAAGTGAAAATGATCAAAAATGAACTTACTGAAGGGAGTGTTGAGTATAAATTGTAGGGAAACCAATTATGCAATCGAAGTGTGATTTTTTCAATTAATTTATTTATTTAATTACTTTTAACAGAAATTTTACTGCAATTTCACTGTCTCCAATTTAACCGTGATTTGACTTTAAAATATGCCTTACAAAAAATGTATAACAAAACGGTTGATGAATCCAATGGCATTTAGCTGATAAAAGTCGTCTGAAACCAAAATGATTCAGTTTGTTTATGACTTTGGCTATCGTTTGACGTAAGAAATTTGCAAGATTTGGAAATTTCACTAAATAGTGAACAAACCAACAAGAAAAATTGTTTCCTACGTTCTCAAAGTCTAGAACAGCTGTAAAAATTGTTGAAATGGACAAGATCCGAAAATCTCGTGTCAGACGATAGGTGATTTCATAAACAAACTAAATTTTTTTGGTTTTTCTGTTTCAGACGACTTTTATGAGTTAAATCATGTCAACCGCGTTTAGTATACATTTTTCGTAAGAGGTAATTCTAAAATCAAATCAAGTTTAAATTGGAGACAGTACAATTTTAGTAAGATTTCTGTTGAATGTTTATAAATGAATAAATTATATGCAAAAAACCGCACCTGGATTGCATTATTTGGTTTCCCTACAATTCATTCCGAAAAAACAGTATCGAAAACAAGACCACAAGATAGAAGACCCCTTAAATTAAAAATTCCTGACGAATTTCGTTCCAGTAATTCTCGAATTGAAATATAATTCAGATATCTTATTTTTTTAAAACAAAAGAACAGAAGTCCTTGCTTTGAAAGAATGATAATTATAAGTGTTTGGCTTAGAAAACTTAAAAAAAATACGAGAAATTGTTTTGAAAAAAATATACTAACTTGTTGATTATGTAAGAAATTTTTGACTCCGAAACATCAAATGTTACACACTTTAACAGGAATGTATAAAATTACCGAAAATTATGAATCTTGAAAAGTTATGAATCTTCAACAAACTCTAAAGAAACACACAAAAAACTGTTTTCTGCATAATCTGTACAAGTCCATATGGTCTATAACACTTGAAATTGTAGACTATTCAATTTTAAAAAAGTGTACATAAAAATTGATAAAATTGATAAAAATATTTTACATGTGTTGGTTGGCTATAAAATGCTACAAAATATTATAAAACGCTTTCAAAAGTAAGAAAATAAGAATAATCTCGAAAATGTTCAAAATTTACGTAGATCGTATTCTCTCAGACATCATCAAAAATACTGGAAATTTTTTGAATTTGGAATTCTAGAACATTGAATTCTGTAAATTCAGACAGCAACATCACGACACTACTGACTAAAAAGTACTTCGAATTATAAAAAAATTTTAGAAAAATAGTGAAAGTATTATAATTTTTGAAAGAACAGTTTTTTGAAAAATCTGTTAAAATGCGTATAATCTATAAAATTTGCAGTTTGAGAATATCCAATTCTAAGAAAGATACATAAAAATCTATAGAAATACAATAAATATATAAGATCGATTCAAAATGCTACAAAATCTCAGAAACACTTTGAAAAAATACAATATAAGAAATCTAGACGATTTCTAAAATTTTTATAAATTCTAAAAATCTGTTGAAATTATAATTCAAAAGAATCGAATTCTAGAAATCTCTAGAGCAATCAATAAATTTTAAATTAGAAGTCTATGAAAAGACGCAAAAATAATACAAAATTTTATGAGTTAATTTAAATACGCAAAATTCCAGAAATTCCCGAAAGAACCTAAAATTACATTTTTTTTAGTCTTTGATAGTCTCCAATTTTTGACGATTTCGTTTTAGTAGTGAGATTTTCCAATTTTATGAATTTTAGGGTTTCAAAGCTACGTAAATTGAGGAGTCCAGAATCTCATATTTTTCATATACATATTTAATATAAAAGAACTCGATTTCTGAGATTTTCAAGTCGCTACTGTTAGAATTTCGTCTTTCTCTAATACTGTTGGTATTTTTTTAATTTCCTTATTATTTTTTCAACTTAGAGAGTTTTCTAATATTTGAAATATTTATATAGCTTTCTGGAATTCGATGCTCTAGGAATCAAAGTGTTTTTAAAAACTTTATGATTTCATAGATTTTTAAAAACATACTTTTGAAACACATTTTTTCAAAAAACCCCTTCTGGTCATGTTTTTTGCTTACGCCTTTAATGGGTTTGGATTTCGTTCAAACCTTTTTTCATTGAGAAATGGTTCGTGAAGTGTAAAATTTCAAGCTATTTCAGGCAAATTGTTTTGTATCGATTCAGAGCATAGGAAAATGTTTTTTTTTTTTTTTTTTTTTCAAATCATTTTTGCTGGTTTTTTGAGAAGATCAGTTTGAATCTTTACATAATTGGTGTCTTACCTAGATCATCCTCTTTTTAATGAAATAGACATTCCTATAAGTTACGGATTATTCTCAATGTAACCAGACATCGTTTGGTTTTTCAGATTGCAAAAAGACACTCGAAGATCAAGAGCGAAGATCCAGGATCATCAGCGTGATCACTTCGCCCTCCCCCAAAGTTAGTATACTAGATAGTTAATTCTCTAGAACATAAATAAAAAAAAGGCGTTAGAGCAAAAAAACTCATTGCTGATCATGGAAATCACTGGCCGCCATCTCGAAGAAGTCCTGGCGCGATTGTCAAATAATAAACAATCGCCTCTCTCCTCTCCCGTGCTCCTTGACCGCTGTAAATAAATTTTTCCTATTTTCATTCACGTCCTTTCGATGACGAGACGTGCAAGTTGAAAAAAAAATACAGCCCGGATTTTACTACGGGAGAGCACGTATATATATACTCGAAAACCCCGCCAATTGTTGATTGTTGGGAGAGTGGGGAGAGCGGGGAAAAAAGTTGCACGTCGAGATCTTCGAGTGTATCTAGTCAGAAAGCTTTACGTTTGTACAAAGTAGCCGGCGGATTTTTAGATAGCGAGACGCGATGATTGTAGAAAAAAGATCTCTTGTTTTGTTTTGTTTTTTTGATTTTTTGATCAACACTATACGTTTAATAACGTAAGACGAACTTATAGACTTGTAACGAGAAAAATGGCGTCTCGCGAGACGTGACGCTTTTTTTTTTTTGTTATCATCGTTTCGCCACAGGGCGAAGGAACGGAGGGGAAAATCTCTGATCTCGTCCACGCTGACGTACCAAATGCTTGAATGATAACTGTATAAAAGATATGATATAAATATATAAATATATATATAAATATATATGATAATATGTTATATATTGTAATGATGCGTGAGGCGTTGTGTGGAGAGAGAGGTTAGGATTCTATAGGGAATTTTTTGAGTATTAGGACAATTGGGAAGGGTTAGGTCGGGACGCGAGGGGTAAAGGGAGATTTTTTTTGTGTTTTGGAGCGATTCACTAGTCGAGGCTATAATTATATATAAATATATTATTGTATGTGAGCGAGGAGGGGATGTTATTAATAATACACACACACACAAACATACACTGACCACAGTTTTCGAGGAGTAGGGAGAGATTGGTTTTAGAATTTGGGTGGTAAGGGGAATAGTCATGGGTGGGGGAGGGGAAGGATAATGTTTTGGAAGGTTTTTTTGATGAAAAAGTGAAATGCAGAATTCAATTTAATTGTACATCATTACGAAATCTAATGGTAAAATTGGCATTTTTGATATTGTAATCAATTAGTTCCGAAATTATAAATATTTGTTGTGATACAATGATTAAGATCTAGCAGACTTTTTTGAATTGAAAGAAAGTTTCGCAAACAAGAAAAAATATATTTCGTTCAGTTTTCTAATAATATATTTATATTGAAGAATATGGTTATATTGTAGTAATTATCATTCATAAGAAAATTTTTTTCAATTCTTCGAAAATATTTTATATTTCTTCATTGGAAAGTTGTTTGCAGAACTTGGCTCAAAAGAATTGTATGCTCTAGAATAAATTTTGGATACTATGTTATAGAAATGAGAATTGCTCTTACTTATATTCTGGGATTCAAAATTTCAAAAAAGGGTTCCCTTATGTTATTCTCATACGCAAATTTTTTTGTAGTGAAATTTATTACATTTTGAATACATAATGCAAAAACACATCATAAAAATTCCGTATGTTTTTCAAATCCGTAACTGAACAAATAAATCAAAAATAAATAATACGTACATAAAGAATGACAATTGAAAAAAAATACTATTATTATATTTATTTACTATATAAAACTAAATGGACCTCCAAAAAATTGAATTTAAATTATGAAAATGCCTGAAAACTGCAAACAATTTTCTCGAATCAGCTTTTCCACCTTACAAAACCCTCTGCTTCCCCACCAATGACTGTCAAACTTCGTAATGAAAGTAAATCAAAGTATAAACAATTAAGGCCAGTTTATTTGCAAAACGTTTTCATTTTCGATGGCGACATAAGCTCACAAAGAGCGATTCAGTGAAAAGACCGGGGGAGTGGAATGGATTTCATTAGACGCGAATGATCGGGCTGATTGTAATACCAATGATGGCTGGTGCATTAGGGAAATTGACCGTGTCGCACGTTATGCGCAAAGTCATTTTAGGTGTGTAATGACAGCAGTTACGCAGTCCGTCGTGGAATTCAATTAGACAACTCAATTCCGTCTCTCGCCCGCGACACACGCGTACTTCATTGTTTAACGCGCGACTCCGAAAGTCATTCCTCGGAATTGAACATTCCCCGCAACTACTACGTTTATTTCCCATCTCACAATTAACGCCGACATTTTCGTAATCGTTTATTTATGGGGCCAGCAGGCAATGGGCGAACTTTTGTACGCTCGTGATTTCCCCCACAGTGGCGTAGAGAAGGAAATTTCAATCTAACCATGAATTTGCGAATCAAAGCACGTCCATCGCGATATGGAAATAATTTCAGGACAAAAACACACACAGTGAAACACGTGTACAATATAACCCACACAAGATAACGCTTCTTCGCGAGCACCAACTGATAATATCACTATGACATAAGCTTTTCGAGGTACGTAACTTTAATGATACTGATAGTCGTAACAACCACAATTCAAAAAAAAAAAATATATATATATATAATATACATAATAATACAGGAATACAAGATGACTATATATACAGATACAAAAAAAAACTATTTTATTCAACAAAGTTTTTGCTACAACTGACTAATTCGCATCTTGCTATGAATAATCGAATTAAGAGATGTAAACTTAGAAATAATGGCGAAAGAAATGTAGGAAATCGACGAGGATGCTTCGCATTTATTTTTACATGACGCGGATTGGTGCTCCGAATTTTTCGGCGAGTTGATGTGTGAGTCACGCGATTCTTGCATTGCCTGATTTTTCCCTGTGACGGACGTTACGAGATTCTCTGTTGATTCAGAAAAAGAGGATCTATTCTGAAACTATTATTTATTCGAAAATTCCCATTACTGATTCCTTCCAAATTTTTCTGAAACGACGCAGAACAGCCTTCACCATTTTTATCCCCCCTTTCAACAGAAAAATGGCCCAAAAAGTCATGCTAGGAAACAGGGTATGTTTTCTCACTCAAAAAGGTAAATATTCTTTTTCGTGCACTTTCGTACGAAATGGCGAGCCCGTCATTTCGTAACTGCCATTCAATGCAATTAGATTTTCCAAACTGAAGTAGAGAAATTGATTTTGCCAGAGGAAGAAAGTTTTCTTTCCTGTCCTCATTTTTCCACACGAAATTTTTCTACTTCACTGTAGCAGTCGCAACACATTCGACTACAATGTCAATTGGCAATCGTTGAAATGATTGCGATCTATCTGTGGATAAATATATAAACTGTATACACCCGGCCATCCTTCGATCTGCAATCCGGGACCAAGTAATCCTCAATTCCGGCTCTGTATTTTTCGCATCTACTCAACTCTTCGCCATGTCGCAAATTTTTCCACGTACAATACGACAAGCATTTCTCGCCAAAAGTCGCTCGCGACGCTAACTCCAAAAGAGAGTCACGAAAAGCATAACTTGTAAATAGAGCAAAAAAGGGCTGTAATTAAAGTAAGTAGTTCGTTCGTTTGTTTGGCCGATTTGCGTTTTTGGTAGGCGATTTTCCGTGTCGCCTTTTTCAAGTGCAATTTTTTTACTGGATTGATTTACAGTTAACGACGTCAATTATGTCTTTCAGACGCGGTTTTACTGCAAGGTCGTTTTATCTCGAATCATTTTAGTGTTTCAAGTGGAAAAATATTTAACAATTTTGATAATTGGGCAATTGCTGGCCGAGGTATTGAATTACCAAAAAAAAAAAAAAAAAAATATAGAGCAGGCCAAAAATAAGAAAAAAAGAGTTATTAAGAGAAGATTTGTTGAAAAAAAAAAAAAAGAAAAAAGAAAGAAAAAAGTATCGAATTATTTACAAAAAATCATGATAGATATTTTTAAAAAATGGCAGAGCATTTCAATACAATGCAATTATAGCAAAACATTGTACTTGGTTTGATAAAATGAAGTTCAAAGTTCACGAATTTCCTTAATAAAATAGTTGCATTGTTACAAAATTATTGTATTTTTGAATGAAAAATCTAAGAAAAGCTTATTTACAATCCATAATTACTCATATTAACATTTCATAATATTACTTCATTCTGCTTGCAATTGGAGAAATTCAAAAGTTTTTCGACTTCGAAAAAAGATATTGAAGACAAGTATCAAAAAAGAATGATTTTATAGACAGGTTATCAGAATTATTGGCGAAAAAGCGGAAAATTATTTACGAAAAACCGATATTCTTTATCGATGAATACTGCTAAATGATTTAAGAAAATAATTTTTATTTCATTACATAATATTTTACCCTGCACATGAAGAAACTACAAATATTGCAAAAAAACTCCGCTGAAAAAAATATTTCTTAGATTATAACATATAATTCAAATAAAATTTTTGCAGTGTTTCTAAAAACATGGAAAAAAACTATCGTCAGTTTTTTCAAACACTGTATTTATACAAAATATTTTTCTGAATTATCATATAACTAACGTTTTTCCAAAATATTAAATCTATAATTGGACCATGAAATTTCTACATTAGTGATAGAAAATCTTGATTACGAAAGATCATTTGCACATTCCACTAATAAAACAAAAAAGTTTATTGTAACTATTAGAAACCTTTCGGCTTAAGTATTGAATTATGAAAAAAACTTTTCAGCTGGCCAAAAGTAAAAGAAAAGGATTTTCTTCTGAGATGTTTCTTCAAAAATCCTGTTATGTTAAAAATGCTATCGTTCAATTATTAATTAAATACTTCAGCTTACTATCAGACACTAATCAGTAAAACTTCACATACTACAAAAAATCTCTTCTGAAAAATACAACTTTCATCTGTATATGTTTTTTAAAAAATTAATACCACAACCACTTACGATTTTTCTTAGTAATTATAAACGTATAATTCGAGGAAAACTTTTTTTTTGGGTGGAGGTCCAAGAACAGGAAAATAACTGTTGTCAGTTTTTTTGAACACTGTTTTTCTATTACATTTATTTATTATTAAATGTATATAAGATATTTTTGTAATTATTGTTATATAAATAATGTTTTTAAATAAAGGGCTGAAATATAGAATTACTAAAAAATCGTGCTAACTTAATTAAAAATATTGGCCATTCTAAATCATAGATTCAAGTCGATTTTCAATAAAAAAAATTTTAAAATCGTTAAGTTCATCAAATTTCGAAAAACCGTGCCAATTTAATTCAAAATATCCACCTTTGATCATTTCAGTTGTAAGACGTGTCACATTGATTTCAATAGAAATACTATACAATCAAATATTATAAGACGATATGAGATAAAATAACCGAGTACCTTATCGCCTACTTGACATAATTAATGCCGTGCATCGTGGACGCCTTTGTTTAAACAAAGTTGTAAATACTTTAAAATGTGATAACAATCGCCATTGGTGCGCACGAAAAACGGTTACTTTTGACTTAGCGTCGCGACCTCGTCAACCCGCTAAATTCGCAAACCTTTTCATTCGCGAAGCTTGCGATTCGATATATATTTTTGTCACGCCGGGAAATATCGTTTTGGAGACTTTATAAGCGTACCCCTACATGGTAGAAAGTTGATGAAACTGACTCACGAGATGAATGAAAAAAAAACATAAAAAAACAAAAAAATAACCTGTGCAATTATCAGACACGTTGCGCATCGTCCAATCGCGAATTGAGCGTCGAGCGCAAGATCAGTTGGGAATTTTTCTTTCCGTTCCTCGTTGGATATTATAGATAATAAATAAATAAAGAAAAGGGAATGGAAAATGGCTAATAGAAACGTATCTCTGAGATACATTGTACAGTCACCGAATTACGGAAATGCAAGGAGGTAAATGACGATTTATTTTCGTTTTCTATCCCTCGAAAAAAAATACCCCCCCACCCCCTCCCCCGTATAAAGGGGCACCCTTAGGAGTCTGAAAAATATTCTCGCAGCTCCCGAATCACACGAATCGACGCTTAGGAAAGCGCGATTAGTCATTAGGGAATAAATAGTGGAAGGAACATTATTATGAAAAAAAAGGAATAATCATTATCGGGCGTTATAGGGGAAAAAATAGCATAGTTTTATATAGCAGTAACCTAAGTGTATTGCAAACAGATGAAGATACTTAACAATTATGACGATGAATATGAAAAAAAAGGCAAAAATAAATTAAACACTGAAATATCTATATATGGGTTAATAAACTGAAAAAAATGCATATACCTTATAAATAATAATGTTAGAATATATATATATATATATATATATATATCGAGCAGGGGGAGATCCTGAACGAGATTAAAAATAATAAACAAGACATATTTTAAATAATTAATCGCCAATGAGAATTTTTAAAATGTTTCGTCTAGCGTAAGATCGACAATTTACGTAAAGATGATTGAAAGTGAAATCTAAAACTAAATGTAAATCAAGCATATAAATATATAAATACATTAATTACGGCGTGGGCTACTATAGCATGACGGATTCACGTTGGGAGATTATTTTCGTTGTTTTTCTTAGGTTCTTCTCGAATTGAATGATAGAGTTGCTTTGTTTTCTTTGTGAGGAAACATATCAATTTCAAGTTTCGAGTGAATTGCTGATAGACAAAAAAAAGATGAAATTCGCGTGCCGATGGGAGTCGATAAACGAAAAAAGAGGGAAAAAAGGACGCGGCCCGGGTATAGGCGGAACGCAACAGTTGGCCAACAAGTGGCTCTTTTGCACAAAGTGCTTGTGGATTATATTCGACTCGTCGACCGAGCGTACCGTGCCATGCTCGGAAAAGAGGTCTAAAGGCGGAAAATAAAGGGATTCTTCCTTTAGGAACGTTCTGGATCGTTCCCCATGAACCTGAAACAGTGGAAAACACTGATTTGCAGTGAAAAAACTGCCACTGAACAAGTTATTGGCCATTGTTTTGCAGTAAATTATTTGCTGAAGAATGGGTGAATATTTTTAATACTCTCTATGTATCTGACACAGTGAAATTTTCCTGATTTTTACAGGGATCGGGAATTGGAAGAAATGGCATGGTTTTCTCGTTTTACAGATTTGTTCGTGAATTTTTCACTGCTTTAGAAGAAATTTTCATTACTTTATTAATTTGATGGGATAGAAGAAATATAAGGAAAATGATTGAATTATTCAATGAGTGGAAAATTTTTCAACTTTTTGTTTCACATATTTTCCCCTTTCAGATGCATAATCCACATACTTCAGTATAAAATACTTTTTTACGTTTTTTAATTTTTTATTCATATTTGAATATGTATAGAGTGAATAATAATTTCTTTCTTTTTTATATAGTGTGTTATATTATTCAGATAAATCATGCAAATTTCCCAGAGCAGTGAAAATGAATTTTAGATTATTCATTTGGAAGAAGTTTGTAAACGACTGATTTTTCCGGAGTTTTCATGATTTTCACAAGAATCAGCATTTTGAGAAAATAGCCATAATTTTCTGCTTCGACAGATTTAAATATAAATTTTTTACTGCTTAAAAAGTAATTTTTAATGGTTTTATGTGTTATCAATGAGGTAGAATAAAAAAGGGGAACTCATCAAATCATTCGAAGGGTGGTGGAAAAATTATCTCGATTATTTCTAAAAGTGCTTGTCATATTTATGAGAACGATTTATCAAGTATCAAAAATTTCCAACTTTTTTAATTATATCTGCTAGCACATATTTATCGTATTTTCTGCATAATTGTGGTTTTTTTACCTTTGCATCCGTTTTTTTAACTCCACACTTCAGAATAATTATTCAGATACGGTAGTGTAAAATACTTTTCTAGACTATTTCTTAACTTTCTATGCATATTTAAATGCAATGTTTCAATTTAGTAATAATTTTTCACTTTTTAAAATGGTATGTGCTAGTATTCCAATAAATCAAGCAAATTTTCTACAGCAGTGAAAAAAGTTTTAGCTTTTTAATTTTAAAGTTTGTAAACGATTACATTTTATGTAACATTTTCGAATCCTGATCCTTATTTCAACGCATATTTACCGGAAAAATATTCATCATTTTCGAAAAAATAATAAATTTAAAAAATTTGCATGTTTTTCTGTTTTCATATATTTCTATACGAATTACTTACTGCTTTGTGAGTGATTTTAATCAGTTTTATTATTTATTGATGTGCTAAAAGAAAAAATTAAAAAATTCATTAATTGTTCAATCAGTGGAAAAATTTATATATTTTATTGCCAGCTTCAATTTTCTTAAGGAGCGAAGAAAATTTTATGTTTTGAAAATTCAAGGTCATTATGAATATTGTACAAATGCTGCAGCATAAAATACTTTTCTTCATTATTTTTAAATCTTTGCTTCATATTTGAAATCAAAATTTAAACTCAGCATTTATTTCACGACATTTTTAAAATGACGTGTGCTAGTATTCAGATGAATCAAGAACATTTTTTAAAGCAGTAAAAAAAAGTTTCATTTATCAATGTTGAATGAGTTTGAAAACCACTGCATTGCGTGTAAAATTTTTAAATCTTTATAATAATTTCAGGTAAAAATGTTTATGCTCTGTAAAACAGTGAAATTTTCGCTGGTTAATATCTACTCAGGAGCAAAAAACCCAAAAAGAAGGTTTCGGAGCATTTTCTAAAATAGGATAATTTCTCTAAAAGTTACATCTTTGTATCCGAATATATCTAAAAGACTGACAAATTTTTTCGTAAATCGATTGGTTTTTCAATTTCGCACGTTACAATAACTACTTTATAATTCTGTGATTTATGAATAGTTTTTTGTATTCTGGCATTTTTGTTGTAAAAATTTCAAAGCGAATTTATAACTTGATTCAACAGTTTTAACTTCCGGAAAAACAATATCAACTCATAATTCACGACTTAATAATTATATTCCATAAGTTTCTAGTCATATTTTGTACAAAAAAAAAAAACATAAGGTTGGAAAACTAAATATACGTAAAATGATTCATGAGAATGAAGAAAATCCCACGATTTTTCTACTGATATCTTTGGAAATATACTATGCTACAGCGCAACTTTACATCTTTTACGAAAAGTTTTCGAATTACCCAAGTTTTTGCGTCAATTTTTTATAGCGTCGTAAAAAACACTTGATGTACTTCATCAAACGAAATGACACGAACTATAAGTCTCACTGTTGCTTAAAAATACATAAAAATTGAAAGACGTATTTATTTGTGTATAATTGAAAAATATAAAATTCACAAAGAAATATGCCACGTTTGGATTGAATATTTTATGTATCTAGAGTTTATCTTCGGAAAAAAATTCATCAACTGTTTTTTACGACGATAATCTTCTGTGTTTACCGGTTGAAATGAACAAGATAAATTACCAAATAGAACAAATATGTACTCCAACGACATATCTTTTAGCTCATTTCAAAAACCATCCTAAATTATGCAATCTCTGAATCGCTAATCCGTTCATAAACTCGAAAAAAACTTTCGTGGAACTTTCGGAGAGAGCTTTCTCCCGGTAAATATCATTTCATACTCAAACTCTAAACAAAATTTCATGAGCTGAGTAATAAAGGAACTTTCAACGTCAGCTTATTTACATTCTCAGGTCGTGTCAACTTTTTCTGTCGTCATGAGCAATTTCCGCCGACGTCCAGAAAAGTCGAGTCAAAAATACCTAGATTCGTGATTTCTAGTCTTTGTAACGAAATGTTGAATCCTAGATTTGGAATAAGTTCTACTCGTGAAATATCTGATTTCTGACACAATCCAGTTGTGAGTGATTATTATTATAGTGACTTTAAAAAGAAAAAAAAAATTCAACAATTGAAAGTAGTGGACTCAAAAAGAAATCAACAAATAAAATAATGATCAGACTTTATTCGTTGTCTTAGAAACGTGTTAGTCAAATATAAATCGGATTTGAATTTAGTAAAAATTAACGATATAGCTAATTAAAGTTATATGAATATATGCTGATGATGTGCGATTATTTCTAGATTTATCTGAATTGATGGGAACTTAATTATTTCAGATACAACATAAATTTTTAGAGAAAATTGTTTAAATTTTATTTAAAATTTTATTATTTAGTAAGATTGTGTCCGAAATCAGTAAAATTCAACGATTCAAATGAGTTACCAAAACGTATGTATCCATAATTTCTAGTCTCCGTTGAACCAAAAATCGAAACCCATACGAAAAAACGGATCCCAATTTCGAGGCAACGTCGAAGAACGCGACTCCAAGTCGCTAATGGCCAAAATCGCGAACAAGTCGATATTCCAGGCGGATGCACGAAATGTGCCCAGCCGCGAAGCGCTCTTTTATCAGTGACGTTATTCGTTTCCCGCAGTTTTTTTCGCTAGCAAATTGTTGCGAATCAACTTTTCGCCAATTCCAGTGCCGCTGAAAGTGTGTTCCTCTGGAGAAACAAGAGGAATCACTTCATCCATTCATTCGTGCACAAATTCGTCAGTCGATTGTTCCAATTTTTCCGATTTCCAACTCGCGAAATCGAGAAAATGTAGTCCCGACAATTGAGGTCGCCCGTAACTTTGAATCTGGTCAAACCGTTCATAAAGGTTATTGTTTTTTATTTCCATCGTAAAACTATAACTTATTTCGAAAAAGCCATGTTGAATCCGAGTATATAACGAACCTACCTGTATATTTTTACATATAATTATACGCGGGAAAAAAGAGGATATTGAGCCGAAGGAGGAAATCAGTTTTATCGTTGATTTCAGTGTGGTATACAATAAAAAATTTTTTAACGAAGCGCCCAGGCAGCGCCGTTTCGCGCTGGGGCTACGAACGTTGCGTAGTATAATCAAACATTGATCCAGAGCGAGTTTTCCCGCGATTTCCAGAAGGGTTTTCCAGCCGTCTCGGGAAATCCCGAGTTCCCTGCCGGCAATCGAGGGAAAACTATTGATACTATTATCCTATTTATTATACCGCGTGGAAAATAGCGTCGTGCTGTGGCTAACAACAATTTGAGCTTCCCCGATCGAACACGATTTTCCTTCCCCGACAACGAGTTTCCCGTTTTCTCCCAAACCGGCGACTGTTCCTAAATTGTTGACTAGTGTACAGCGAAAAATAACCACCTTTTTATTTCTCAAACTAGCTGGGAAAAAGGGGGAAAGCGATTGTTCGGGAAAATCTCGGTGACTTCGAGAGGGAAGTGCGTAGAAGAAAAAAAAGCGTAACTCGAAATATTTGTGACGGGGCTGAAACTGTAAAAAGCGCTGGGAAAAAAACATTGTAACTATTTATTATAAGTGCAACAGTATTAATCCCCCAAAGCTCTAACGAGGGGGGGGGGGGGTTCATTAACTAATAATAAAGTTGTTTTATCTTAAATCTTTCAGATGGTTCGGGTTGGATATGATTCTTTAGGTGGATATTTTTTACAGCGTCTCTATCGAAATCAATGAAAAAAGTATTTTTTCCCTTTTGCGTAAATTATAGATATTTTTTCGTGGTGGGGATTTTTGGAAATAAGTTAGACAAAAATTCTCCAATTGTGAAAATTTTTTTTATTATATGGTTAAAGTTTTATCTCAACGGAAGACATTTAGAATTTTGAAAGCAACTTTTCTCGCAATCACGATTTTCAGAATAATATTGAAATTTCAACTTAAATGTATCAACATTTTATTTATTTATTTATTTATTTTTTATTAGATAAAAAAAATCGGTATTGATCACTAGACACAAAAATTTGTCTTTTCAGATCGAATATTTAAAATTCTATAATTTTCCTAAAGATTTGTTCGAGTTCATCATTGAGGATTCAATAAAAAAAAAAGTTATTGAGCTGAATACTTTTTTCAAATTCATTACAATATCGTAAAAAAAATAAAAATAAAAAAGTTTACATATCACGTGAATTATTATTATTATTATTATTTTGTTTAATCGTCTATGAATTATTTATTTATTTAAAATTATATATATTATTAATTACAGCATATTGACAGCAGCGTAAGAATGTTGAAGAAATAAAACTCTAAGTTCAGTAAGAAATATTTTTTCAATATAAGAAAGTGATATTATTCATAAACGGGAGTAAGAACTATGGCCTTTAAAAATCCTTAAAACATATGTTTGATAAACTCATTATTCTTCTTAAAAAAACTTATATAAAATAACTGAAGCCACGTGACAATTTTTAAGTCTCATAATTTTCGATTTTTGATTACACGATAATTGCACAAATTTAAAAATGTATTAAGCTCTTAAGTTATTTTTTCGTGATGAACTTTTATCACAATCGTTATGATACGATGAATTACAGTCATATTATAAAATTTCAGAGAAAAAGTACAAAAAACCACTTCTATTTTGAAAAATTTCACTTCACGAATAATAAACTTCTTAATTCATTTCTTTTAACTGAAAGAAAAATAAAAAACAAGAGTTGATGCAATTGCAACAATCGGAGTTCGAAAATTAATATCGCAAAAAAGTTGCATTAAAAATTTATCAAAAGAAAAATGAAAAAAATAGCAATTTGATCTAGGAAAATCGTATTTCACGAACAGCATATTTTTTTATTTTATTTTACTAAATAAAAAAATAACAAAAGAAAATAGTTAATACAATTTCGAAATTCAAAGATTCAAAATGTTTAGTTTAATGATAAAAAAATATGATTGCAAACAAATTTTTTTGAAGTTCATTCTTTAAAAAAATGACTAGTGGCAATGTAATAACATCAATTCTCAAGCTGATATTTCGAAAATTCTCTCCCTCGAACTATCAAGAATCAAATTAAAAAGAAACTGAAAATGTCTCAATAATTTCGATAGAAATTCCAAAAAAAATTTTTAACAAAAAAAAACACCTAACCCGAATGACTCGTAAGATTAAAGATGAAATTACCTGATATTATTTAAGATTGAACTTGGTATTATTTACGATTACAACCTATTACGAGGATAATATTATATATAATATACATATATGATAAACGCATAAAGAAAAAAGTTTTAAAATGCACTGTACGCTGTCGAGGCTGTAAAAAGCGAGAAAATGGAAAAAGGGGATGGGAAAAAGAGCGCACATTTTGAGAGGCGGCTATTCGTTAGAACGAACAATAATGTAACGATAAATTGATAAGTGAGAGGTATAGCATATCATAGCGGTCCGGCCCATTTTGTCCTAGAAGCGTAAAACAAACAACAAATGCAAAAAGAAGAATCGTTTTTGCTTCGGAAAATGGGATGGGCCGTGGGAACCAAAAAGGATGCTGTTTTTTGCCGAATCTGCGCGTGTATCGATGCAGTCCTGCCGATTTTTAACGATTGATTTGATTGATAACAAACAAACAAAACAAAAACACGAAAGAATGACGAGCGCAGGACGTGTCGCGTACTTGAAAATTATTATGTACATACACACACTCATGCACAGACTCGCATACGCACCGACACACACACTCACACACATACACACACGCGTGAATTGAGAAGAAAAATTGCGGCCAACGGAATTTTGAGGGAAATTCCGTCCGCGTAAAGGGGGGGGGGGTTTTATTTTTCATCGTTACGACAAGACTACGGAATAATTACTGTACTTACGATGATTATCGCATTACGATTATTGCAATTATGATTATTAGAATAATTCTACGCTTACCAGGGTCGAGCGACTCGTATTACGCATGTAACAATTAAGTATCACTTACTTTAGAATGCTAGAAAATATAAATTTTGGGATGATGCGGTGCAGGGCAAGGCAGGTGCGTCGCGAGTTTTGAAAATTATCCAACATGTCGGTTTTTCATCGTTTTCGAGGTAATGTTAACGCTTTTTTTCACATTTTCGGTACTTATTTGCGAATCGATGAATAATGTTTAGCGTTGGAATTAATGAGAAAGTTGCGGAAAAATGGCCACGAGGAAAGAGAGACATAAACATTGGAATAGTTTATCATTAAAGAAAAAAAACGGTAATCATTATAGATATATTGTAACGACATTATTTATATTATTACACATATTGTAACAAACAATACTAACCTTAGGGTGAAGTATTCGCGAAAAGTTAGAAACTCCGTGAAACGTAGAACGGTGGCGATGAAAAAAAGGGGGGAAAATAGAAAAGGGAGAAAGTTGAGGAAAAAAGCATGAGAATAAACAGCCAATTACTTCAACTTGGACAGTACTATTATTTATATGCCGAACGATCATGCCGTTTTCAGCGCGACATATTTTGGCGACTCTTTGGTGGTAAAAAGTCACAGTGATCGCGTTTAGCAAAAAATGAAAATAAAAAAAGAAATCATTTAAAAAAAAGACGAGTTTCTATATACTTTTTACGAAGATTGTTATAGTCTAAGCGCACACTGATCAAGGCATTTGTCGCTCGGCAAGAACATAATATAATTATTAATATAAAATTTATAACAGAAATAAAATAATGAAGTTAATAAATATATACACTGTATAATAAACATTATTTCCTATTAATAATTTCGGCATTCGTTATTTACCTTTCGTAATGGAATTTTTTTTAGATTGGATCAGCAGAACGGGAGAGGTAGGTGTTGAATAAATCTTTTTGTGAAGTATCTCTTGATGTTTTTTTCAGATATGAATGAGTCTTTGAATTTTTGATACGATCGAAGAAAGAGAAATATTCAAGATTTCTGGCAAAAATTGTATTTTCTGAAAAAACAAGTAGTGCTTTGAAGCGTGAAACTTGATAGTTTTTTGAACCTTCTGGATTACATAATCATATTAGTAGAACGTGTTACGGGGAATATCATCTAAGATCACTTGTATTATATATTCAGAAAATTTTTTTGTTTTATCTCTGACTTTGATAAATTTGATGGGGAGAAAATTTGTTTGTATATGAAGATTGTTCGATCTTGAATAAATTGTAAATAAATATGAGAGTGAGATGATTCGTGAAACGGATCACCTTTTTCCCGACTTTCTCGTATTACGAAAAAAAAAGATCGGATTCTGAAGTTTCCATTAATAATGAAATGTTCTGAAATTATTTATGGAAAATAATAACAATTACAAAAGTTACAAACAAAAATGTGTTTTTGAAAAATTTTTTTTTTTTATTTATTCATATCATCGAAATGAAGCCCGTTAACGAAATTTCACAAAATATGAAAAATTTTACTAACCTTACCAATTTTTGTAAAAAAATATTGCATTCGAAAAAAATTTTTTTTTAAACGAACTAATTTTTTATTATAAACTATTCAAATTTTCAAGACCAATGTTATTCTACAAAGAAATCCTCATATATAGTTTTGTTATTGTGTCATAAATACAAAGCAAAAGGAAATACTTTCTAAATTTCAAAAACGTCGAGTTTAAATCATGAAAAGTGAATTATGAATAAATACACATCATCATCAATGTTGTACATTTTATTTTCAGAAACTACAAAAATAGAAATTTCTTTCAACGTTTCATTTAAGCATACACATTCAGTTAATGAACTTACATCAAATTCAAATCTTAAATACATAAAAATACCGTCATTTCATATGAAAAAATTTATTTCAAACAACAACAAAAAAACCTTTATATGTTCAAGTAGATCGAATCATGCATGATTCGTTAACTCTGTAAAATTCGTTTTTTAAACTGAATAACTTCAAATATTTATCTCAAAATTAGGTAAATCTTCGAAAAAAATTGCAAATAGCTGAGGATATTATTTAAAAGTTTGTAATACAAAAAATCAAAGCACGAAATTGAAGTTTTTTATGTTAAACTAAAATGAACAGATGTGCTTCAAATAGTCCATTTTTAGTTAGTTTTTAAACAAGATGGAATCCAAAAAAATTATAAGGATTGAACTTTAAAATTACTTGCAAACAGTGAATCCGTGAAAGTCTAACAATATGGAGACAACTGAAAAATAAAACAGTAACATATATTGTCTACTCGAAAACCCATACAATATTTTAATAATTCGTTACTAAACGAAAAAATTCACGTAATCGTGAAAAAACTTTCACAAAATAATAAACAATCTACGAAAACTACACGACATTGCTATGTGAAGTTTACTTATTCAAAACTCAAAAAATACACTGAAACTGGCATCTGCTATAAGAAATTACAATAACCCGAAATCAACTAATATTATCTTAACTCCTTAGCGATAGAGGAACGTCTTCCAGGAGAATCTGTGTAGTCGTCAACTTTTGACTGATTTACATTATAGATCATGATATCCCAAGCCTCTTCCAAACGAAATTTTGAAACCAGTTTTTTCACATCAAATTATAATATCTTTGAAAATACTTTTCAGAAAATCTGGAAGCTTTGATTATTTTTCAGGAGCTCGATATAATTAAATGACTTTTTTTTTCTAATCTTTAATTTTTATGATTCTTTACAAATAAATCGAAGAATCTGTGTTTCTCAAAGAACTCATAAAAATTTGATTTTTGACTACAAATCAAATTGAACCTCTTCCAAACAAAATTTTTGAAAAAATTTATTTTTATCATAGACAGGTATTTTTAACAAATTTAATGTTGCTTTGATAACATTTCTAATTTAAACATTTTTAATTATAATACAAACAAGTTTTGTTTTATCTCATAGTTTCTCGAAGAATCTTTTATAATAAAATCCAATTTTTTGCTACGAATTATTTTGAAGCCATTCAAAAAAATATTTTTTAACAATTTTAAATTTAGTTGTATAGGAGTATCTTCAACAAATTCTTCGGGTACAAACTCAACAAAACTCTGACTACTTTTAAGAAACTTGGCAAAATTAAATATCCTGGTACGGTATATCACAAATAACATCGTTAAAAATTTCCATGTAGTATATGAAACAAGTTTTGTTTATCTAGTTCTGTATTTTCAAAACTCTTCTTAGAATCTTTAATCATCGAGGCTCTTGGCAAAATTTAATCTCTTTGCTACATCATCGTTTGACTTTTGCATGACAGATCAAATTACTCCAAGTCCCTTCCAAACAAAATTTCTCACCTCTTCTATCAAACCAGTTTTTTTTCTACAATCTAGTCTGGTATCTTAACCAAATTCCCAGAAAAACAACTCGATGAAGCTTTGATAATGATTAAGGAACTTGGCGAAATTGAATTTCTTCCTATGAGAATTCTTGTTGTTGGAGTGGGTTAGTAGACCACCTTCGATCGTCTTAACGATCGATTTCTGTACACATCCTCCGACGCGCCCTTTTTACATCATTCAGCAAACATTCGCCGAGCTTTGAAGCGAAACCGAGAAACATTTGAGCTATCCAAACATCGGGCATCATAAGACCTACGTCTCCCCGATCTAATATTTAGTGCTCGTTGGACCTTTCGAGACATCGCTCAAATCGCGAAATCTTGCGCCCGAAAAACCCGGATACGAAATTTCCCCTTGGGTAGAAAGCTGTAAAATGGCTTTGTATGAAGTTATAAAATTGTGTATCTTTTATTGGATTGTTCGCGGCGCCCAGGGTTTTCAAACCGGCAATGAAAGTTGCAACGAGACTTTTTCAGGCTATCAATTCGCGATCTCGAGCCCCAAATACCCTGAAACTTATCCGCGAAATTCCAAGTGCTTCTACGTTCTGAAGGGAAATCAGTTGACAAGATGCCAGCCGGTCTTCTACATGCAGTTTTTGGATTTCGATTTGGAGGCCTCGGCAAATTGTAACGAGGATTATTTGAAAATCGGTGGGACGAATGTTTTTTGCGGTACTGCCACGGGTCTGAGGAAATTCCAGGCGGAAAATGGGGAATTGAAAATCGTTTTCCGGTCTGGGGAGAGGGAAAAGAGTCGCAGAGGGTTCAAGATTTTGGTTACAACTTCGGATTGCACGGAGAAAGCACGATCTCTTGATGAGCAAAATACGTGAGTAATAATGGTGTAGAATTTGGATGAAATTGATTATAGCTTGATGTAGAAATAGGAAAAAGTGATGATAGGAAATTATATATAGTTAAACAGTAAAAGTTAAGATATTAGTGAAAAAAACATGGTAAAAATTTTATAGGAAAATTTACGTGTGAGTTATCAAAGTTTGCGAAATTTAGGATTCAGAATTTTGTCACGTCAAAAATAACAACGAACTTTTTTTCGGAAAAATTTTTTCTAATACAGAATTTGAATTATGAATTTCTGACTAATGATACGAAGAACATGAAAATTATTTAAATTGTTCGAAACATCTGAAAAACTTCAAATCCTTGACCATCAAATTTATAAATATACTTATAGCAATTCATATAAATCACAGAAAATTGATAAGTCTGAAAGGTCTGAAATTTTCAAACGTTAAATAAGAAACTTCATAAGATGAAATTGTTTCTTTTACCTGTTATAGTGATTGTAATAATGATCGATGTTCAAATATCATTAGCAAATTTTTTTAACTTGATTGAACCTAAATTTGCGTGAAAAAACGAATTCTATTTTTTACGGTATCGTTTTTTTTTTTTTTTTTTTTTTTGTATAAATATCCAAAACTTCAGATGAATAAAAAAAAATAAAAATAAAAATTGCGTGGATACTGTAAAAATACGAGAAATCCGTGAAGTACTAAAAATCTGTATTCAAGAAACTGTTTTCTGAAAAAAAAAAAAAAATACAAAAATTATAGAGGTCTATGCAATGCTTGGAATCAGGATATAATTTTCTCTAAGATCTGTGAAAATTCCTTAACCCTTAGGAACTCCGACTTCTGGAACATCAGAAGTCATTTTTATTTTTATTATTGTTTTCGAATTTTTTAACTGCTCAATAATAAAACTCCTGTGATTTGTAAGTTTCGAATAGGAATAAAATCAAAATTTTTTTTTCATTTTTATTATTGAAATAGAAAACTTACCGAATGAACTATTTGGATGATGAATTTTACTACTAAGATGAATACTACTAAGATGAATAAATTTGTAAACAATGACTTATGAAAATTGATAAATAACGAATAAATAGCACCATTTTTGTATTACTTTTAGTATATAAACATCGATGAATTTTCCACTAATGGAAAAATTTTTTTAACCAATTATAATAGTTTATCTTTAAAATCATCTGATAATTGTATGAAGCATCGCACAATCATTAAGAATTTAGCAAGAAATTACTCATAATAGATGAAAAGTTGCTTACTTTTGAAATTAAAAAAGTTCCACTAAAAAACATTGATTTCTTACTGATTCAAAATAAGATAAAGTTCATCATATTCTTTTTTCTTGAAATCTGTAGGGTTTCCAATTCATAGAGTTCCTACTAGTGAACTTTTTTAATGCCTCATTTCGATGTATGTTTCGATTCAGCACGAGTTTTAGATTTATCATGTATTTCTCGAGAACTAACACTGCTACAATTTTATTTTACAACATAACTCACGTAATCTCTTTTGCTACTATTTAATCTTAAATACTATGCCCCTCATTTTATTTTTTTCGCAACTATCGAGGTTCAATTGATTAGTTCGATCTAAGGCAAAAAAACTGCACGTCTGTAAGCAAATATAATCTCAATCATATCTTATCTAAGAATACCAGTCTAACACGAGAAGGAAAGGAGTGAAATAACACATTATTCATCATTCAATTAGAAAAAAAACAATGTTTTATTGATTTATTTGCTCTTTTTTTTTATTCTTTATTTTTCAGAACAGTAGAAAAATAAAAGAAATATATTTTCAATATCATTTACTTCAGATAATCTTATATGATCAAGGGGGTAGACAAAGGGAAGTTTTTTGGTTTATTATTATTTGATGTCAAAATTTAAAAAGAAATACTGAACTTCCAAATCGATAAATATACGAATAATAACAAATGTATAATAATTAGAAAAAATGAATAAAGTAAAACAAACAAAAATGAAAATATAGCGATATATTACAATAAACAAACATATTAATTTTTAAAAATGACTAATTAAGAAGAGAGAAAAATTAAAAAAATGTAAAACTGTGAAAATGATAAAAAATGTACTTGTTCAAATCTAGAGGAGATAACAAGTAGTTTTATGTTAGTTTGCAAATTTAAATAGAATTGTGCTCCTGAATTCCATAACCGCCTCCGACGTGTGACCTCTCTCTGCCTAGTAGGCAAGGGAGGGGATGCTCAGCGAGTTTCCGCCGGCGCTCGGTGAAATTTCAATTCGAAGCGAAATCTTAAAATCGCCAGATCTCCGTCAAAAATTGACGGAATTTAAAAACTTTTGGCAGAAAATATTCGTGTGTTTTTAGCGCTACTGAAAAGTCAGAAAAAAAAAGTATATTATTTAAAAATTCGTTCGCGTAAAATCCACAAAGTGTAGGTTACTTTTAATTGAAAAACAATCTTAAAAAAGTACAATAAATTGAAAATAAATTTTTGAACTTCAATTGAATTAACTTGAAAATCTGAAGACATACGTACGATCCATAAAACTAGGATTTTTAGACCATCGAATTCTGAAAAAACGTATGTAAAAATGTACAGTAATACTAGAAATCTTAAATAATAATCCACAACACTAAATCTTTTAAACACTTTAAAAATTAAAAAATACTAAAAATCCATAAGATTTTCAAAATCTACGTAAATCTTGTTTTCCTACACATTTTTAAAAACACAAGAAATTTATCAATATAAAAATTCTAAAGCATCGAATTCAAAACATCTATGTAGGTAGTAATTTGAAAAAAATTAATATCAAAATCATTGTAAATTTTAATTTGTGGAGTGGATAATAGAAATACAAGAAATCTGTGGAAATACCGAAAATTACTACATAATTGTGGGAATAACGTAAAAGACAAAAATCTCAGAATTTCATGAAATAGTTTAATAATATATTCTTTTTTGGGTTACTATGACTTTTGATACCTGACAATCTAGTCTCGATAATAAGATTTTTCGATTTTATCAATTTCAGAGTTTTAAACAATATCAATTTTGGAGTCCAGTTTCTCATATACGTATTTCATATAATGGAACTCGATGCTTATGATTTTTAAGTCCGTAAGAATAAAATATTATCTTTTTCTAACACTTTGACTATTTTTCTCATTTCCCGATTTTCTTTCTAAAATTCCATACTTTATGAAACAAAACATTCTTTAAATTTTTAATATTTCACAGATCTTTAAGAAATAATATCGATACAGATTTTTTTATGAAACCTCTCCAAAAAATTTCTTTTGCCTACTCTTCCGTATATCCTACACTAGTCATTGAAAAACTTTTCAAACCTCCAAGAAAATTAAAGAAGAGAAAACGTTCTTTTTCCAGACCTCAAAACATCTCATCAACCATTGCATCAAACCTCACCCGGTCTTCCAACGAAGGAACCATCGAGCGTCGAAGAAAGTTTCCTCCAACAACCACATCAACAACAAAAAAACCAGACATCAACTTTCCCAACAACCACCAAAATCTCCAACTATCTTCATATCTCGACTCTCGTCAACCGGATGAAAACTACAAAAAATTCCAAGAAAAACTGTTTTCCGAACTACCAGACGAGTCGCTCTTACCCCAAAAAGACCTTCAACAAGATTTGTCCACCCAGAAAAACCTGGAAAAATCAGATTCCGCGAAAACTTTTCTCCCCATCGACTGCGAAACAAACGCCAAATACGTATCAAACATTGATAACGCCGGAATTGAGCCACTTTCCAGAGAACTCGGGCCGCCCTCCGTTATCAACAACGGAGAAGAAGTTCCCTTGATTCTAACAAATCCAGATTTCCTGACCCACAGTACAAACCCTACAGGAATTTTCCCGAATTTCCTCACGAACAACGAATGGAACCAGAACATTCCGTACCAAAACCCAAACTGGAACGAATTAACAAATGTCCAAGATACCCCAGTGTGGCATTCTTACCCCAACAATTATTTTCCACCCCAAAACAACTGCCCCAACGACTGTAACAGAAACCCCAACGTTTACCGCCCCCCCCAAAATTATCCCACTTACCCCAACATTTACCCTCTACCACAAAACAATTGTCCTAACACCTGTAACACAAACACCAACGTTTACCCCCAACCCCAAAATATTTATCCTAATTACTGGCCCACAAACAACCAAAATTATGGAAATTCGCAATGTTGCGATTCTGTGTATTATCAACGTAGATTTCTCATTGCAAGTCCTGGATTTCCTAATTTTCTCTACCCCCAAAATTCTTACGACTGTTACTACCATATTCAACAATCTTCACCAGACATTTGTCAACTTCGAATAAATTTAAAATTCTTTAATTTTGGACTGGACGATCCAGCTTGTTCCTATGGTTTCGTGGAAATCGATGGGCATAAATTTTGTGGTTGTAAAACTCGAATTTCCGTGATTGCGCCATTCACGAATTCAGGAGGAAAATTTTTGAGAATGCATTATACGGGTTTTCCTAAGACGAAGGCCAGTGGTTTTTTGATGGAGGTCGTGCAAGAGTCCTGTCAATTTAATTATGGCTCACGGTTGAAGAAAGAGGTCTCGGAGGAAAATGAAAATAAGGAAAGGAGCAAGAGAAGTTTGGGGTATCATTATCCAAAACCTGGAGGAGGAAACATTTATCCGAGTAACGGTTGGGGAAGTTGCCAAGCGGGATTGATTTATGATTGGATGAATGCAGCCAAGGAAATTTATATGGGAAATGCTCGATGTCCGATGAGGAATTATTATTCTGGGAGGAATCGCCGAGGAATTGAGGAAGGGCAGGATTTCAACAGGTGAGAATCTATTTTTGGCATTTTATTAATGTCAGTAAAGCGTGGCATGATAATTTCTTTTTGGCTTTACCTTCATAATTATTATTGACAATGATAATATTATTTTATAATAATAATAATACAATATTGTGTTATGTTATTATGGTGAAGAATATATTATTCACTTACAATAATGAATCATTATTCGTTTTTTCTAACTTTGATGGAGATTTCAAGTTAAAAAATGTGGGTATTGAATTTTTGTGTGAATAATTATGAGAAAGAATTAACTGAAAATTCAGGCTTCTTAATGATAAAAATATTACTGTTTTATTGGTTCTCGAGTTATGTACTTTTTTTTTCTTTTTTGGTTTTATTTCTCAAAAATGGCTATAATTAAAAAAGATGATATAATGAAAGTATTTATTTATGTTTCTAATCGAAAATATGAATTTTTTTCACATGAATAATAGAATCCATACATAATATTTTTCCATGCGAAAATAATGATCTATTTAAATTTTATTACGTTATTATAATGAAAAAAATATTATTTACAGTAGTCCATTTTTTACATTTTTTAATTATAACTGCAATTTGCAGTAAAAAAACTTGAGTATTGAACCTTCGTGTGAATATTTAAAGGAAGAATTCAACTGGAAATTCAGACTCATTAATGAGAAAAAAATAATTGGCTAACACTATGATTTCAGGGTTTTTTAAGTTTTTTTTTTTATTTCAGATCATCAGGAACTGCTGCAGGTGTTCATGAAAAAAAAGAAAATGACATTCAAAAGGTAAATGCATCCTTGACTTTTCATTCTACGGTTATAATTCAATGCAATAATTATCAATTTATTTACAGTGAAAATAGAAATATTGAGCTACGACTTTTCTTCGAACTGGTACCTGCATCGAGTTTGGATATGACATTCACGTTTTTTGTAAACAATGAGAAATCTAGGTTTAAGAATATTTTGTGTATTTTATTATCTTAAATGTTTTGTAATAATGATCAACGAATTCATCAATTTTTGTATTTTTGTGTATCAAGTTGATGGAGTTTAATTAAAGCAAAATATTGAAACTTTGTAATTTTTTACATTATTTTGTATACATTACTTGAGATTATTTGTAATCAGAAGATTTTACCGAAACGTGCATGAATCATGATAAATTTTTGTACATTCATATTTTAAAAAGCTACAGTTTGATTATATTAGATTGTATTTCCGTTATTAATTTTCAAGTAAGAGTTTTGAAACTGAACTAGCTTATAAATATCAATAATATAATTCAGGCATCTGACAGATTTTTTCTCATGGAATTTTTATTATAAATATTTGGCTGGAATAGTAGAAAAATGAAATAGTTATAATGCACAACTAATCAAACTTTACGTAAATGAAAATAAAAATTATTCAGAAAAATATAAGAAAATATTTGAAATATATATAATGAAAACTGAAAAAACACAAAAATGATAGAAGTCTTTTGAAACACTCATTTTAGTTGAAAATCAAAGGAAATGCATTATATCTGTTACATTCAACTTCTAATTCGAAAACATCGGATTTAAAAACTTATATTTGAATCTATATACAAATACTCTAAATTTATAGTAAAGCTAGAAAACAATATAATTTTATAAATATTTATATATAATATGTATCAAAAAATAGGACAATACAAGAAATCAATAGAAACTTACCAATCTACGTAAATTTTTAAAAATAATTGAAATTTTCGAAAATTTACAGAAATCTATAAACCCCTATTCCCCTGTTGTACCTCCTACATTCATGCCAACACGTGTAACTGGAAATCAAATTCCAGGCGCGCGAACGATTCGCACTCTTCCAGGCTGCTCACTTTGGAAGCGAGAAGTTCAGTGGCGAGCCAATAATCGATTCCTTACGAGAGATCAGTTATCGAAGGTATCGAATCGGTCGAATG
>JAPYZL010105306.1:0-12997 GCA_030522825.1 Platygaster orseoliae
ATTGAAAGATATAGCTGTACGACTGGAAATTTTTACCAAACGAATGGTAAAAAGTCCTTTAATAGTTGGTTTTTTTTTGCCTACATTTTCAGTATTAAATATGTTTAGGATATTTTACCAAACGTGTTTGGTATTTTATGCCAAGAAGCTGAAAAAATCTAACAAAGATACAGGAGAATCTCCGTTTATTTTGGTAAAAAGTACTAATGTTGGAAATTATCACCATTTCGCCAAAATTTTGGTATATTCTACCGCCGTTTCAATAAAATTTACAAAAAATTTTTCTCCGTGTACACTGAAAACCGATGTAAACCATGTGGCTGTGGCCAACAGCACGTTGGCCGCGCCACGCGCGGCGAAAATCGGCGATGGTGATCAAGAATATTAACAGTGGAAGGAAAGTCCAAACACAGTGACGATGTTTTTTCTATGTATACTCTCAGTTGAGTTTGACAACTCTTTTTCAATTATTTGTTTTTTTTTTTTTAATAATTTTATTTTTATCAAATGGGATTAATAATTATAGTATTGCATGAATTTATTAGTATTCTTGTAAAAAGATATTTGAATTTCTTGTATTAGGTGCTCTACAGTTTGAATTCGTATAGTTTTTATAAGTTATATTGGTTTTAGTATTTTTTTAGGTTGAGAAAAACGTTATTTATTATGTGATGCCTTGAACATCAAAGTTTAGCAAATACTACTTGTTTGTTGAGATTCTGCATAAAATAAGACTGTCACAGCTTTCTACTGCTTTTATCATTTCTTCAGTATTTGTATAACTTGGAAAATTTCCTGAAGTTTTTAGAAATTTTTCTAATTTTTAAGAATTCGTTCCTCCAATAATGAATTTTCTTTCCATAATATAGCTTTTTGTATTACTAAATATTTACTATTTTAGTTCTGATTATAAATTCATTTTTCTTGAATTCAAATGTTTGTTTTTTTTGAGTCAGTGAAATTAAGTTTTTAAATTTTTGTTACACTTTGAAAACTTACATGAATATTTAAAGTATGTCATCTCGATTTCGTACGAACACTTTTGATAATTTTGACCTATTTATATCATTATTTATTTAGATTTCCTTTTATTACTTTTCTTTTTTACAACTATTATGATCAATTTTCTTGTTATAAATTTCTTGTATTATTGACTTTTTGCATTCATCATTTGTTGTAATGAATAACTGTATTTTATTCTCACTCGAAGAAATAATTTTTTTACCTAATTTCTGACCGGATTTAAACATTAAGGACACCTTTCTGCCTAAGTTCAAATTTTTTACTGTCCCTAATGAACGAAGTAATCTGAACCGACATTCTCATGAGTCAATGTATATTACTAATAGCAGATAAATTTATCCAGAATTACTCACTCTCCTAGACAAAACATTCAAATAAGCAGTCTTTCGTAAGAGCACTCTTCGAGAACGCACTCGTTGTTGTTTGTCTCATTGAAAATCATTAATTAGATGCGAGAACGCTAAAGAGCGAGCTCTTAGATAGAGACAGAGAGCAATCGCAAGCCTTTTCCGTGGGTTATTTATCGTCTAACAATGCCTTCGAGACTGGTAATTAACTTCGCTGTTTTGTTGCTTTATTTTAAGATAGCAGGTTGATAAGAGTTAACCGGCTCGAGAGTAACAATACAATATAATACGCAATTAGCGAGTGCCCCTCATGAAACAATGTGGAGACAGACGTCCGCTCGCTTGCTTCTCGCCGCTAAGGTATATAAAACGAATAAGTGTCGCTGCCGCGAGGCTTAAGGTTTTTTTGAACGACTTTCACGATTCATTGTTTGATTGGTTAAGGGGGGAAAACTATGTAAACGGCCGAAAATTGCCCATATTTTCAATTTTTTTTTTTTTTTTCAACAAGAAAAAGATGGTCGATTGTCACTGAATTTTTTATGTTTATTACGTACTATTTAAATACAATTCGTCATTTTTTCACATTAAAAAGGTAAAAAATAGTGGATGTATTGCACAGTAACTTATTAGTGGTCTGAAATCAGATTTAAAATCGGTGGGCGGGATCGCTTGAAAACCAAGTCATAAGTTTTTGTGAAATTTTGTGAGTTTGTTCAAAACCTTCTTGTTGCGCCCTGAATGGAGTGACAAGTTCACATTGTTGCGAAAATCAACTTCTGTTTTTACAAAACAAGGAAAAAAAATCAGCTTAATCCGAAAATTCTCATCTTTTGCCTGGCATTTTTGAAAAAAGAGCAATTGCATAAAACGAACTCATTCAGGGCGTAATTACATTAATTCAGTAACGTTTGAAAAAATATAATATGTATCAGATGAACGTACCTTTCGTTATTACGCCCACAGTTTTGAATATCACTTTAGACCACTGAATCAGTGGTCTAAAGTGGCAGAGATATTGCACCGTAACTCATCAGATGAGTTACGGTGCAATATCTCTGTCATTTTTCTAATTTTTATATGAAAAAATTAACAATTGTATTTCAATCATAAATAATGAAAAAAAAAATTAGTAACAATAGGCCATGTTTTTCTTGTCGAAAGAAAAAATACAAATATGGGCAATTTTTCGGCCGTTTACGTATATGTCCCCACTTAAGAGTTCAGATGTATTGGCACCACCTTCTTTCGTACTGGAATTGAACTTAATGTCACTAATTACAAGGAAATACTTCACGATTCGTTGTTAGCAGCATGTCATTCTTTGGAACCTTTATTTAATGATTTTAAGTGAAGTTTAAACCACTAAATTTTTTGATTCATCACATTGACTTCTTTTGCATGCAACGTCGCGGTTCTTTTCAGTGTAACTTTAGTAGTGAAAAAAGTGATTGGCTAGACAGTTATAATATCAATATTAAAATCGTCGACGATTTAGCTCTTTTTGAGAAGTTTTCATTTTTTTTTTTCAATTGTCTTTCAAACTAATTATTCAAAATTGTTATCTTCGAAAAATGGTATATAACATGACTGTTTATGTGTAATGGACGAAATTACGGTAGCATGTTTCAGCACAGGATTCGGAAAATCTTGCGGCCGATTTCTCTTGCCGAGAAATTCTGCCAAAATTTCGTCGTTTGCACTAAAGCCGTGTTCGATATATTATATGAAACAAAGCCGTTTATAAACCTGAAACGTCACCTAAAATTTAAGATTGCGTGGCCTGTCTCGTCAAACTGTAACATTATTATTTCCAGTTATAGCAGCCAGCATTGTGCGTTACGATGTGGCAATCGTCGGAACTCATAATGTTACAGTTACGAGTAATAGGCTACCTATACGTCAAATTCAAGGTGATGTTACTGGGTCATAACTGGCCTTTTTTGTCAATAATTCCATTAAGGAAAGAGATATTTAACTTATGATAACTTTCATTTATTCACTCGAAGGCGCGGTCAACTAAGCCACTATGGTATCTATTTTATGAAAGTTGAGTTATGTAAATAAATTTGCTCATTGATTGTGTCCGATATGAAAAGATGGAATCTTTCATGGTCATAAATAACAGATCGATCATTTTTCAATTGTTATTCGAAATTCATCAATGAAATTCAGGATGCTGTTTTCAAATTTATATCTAGAATCCACCGATTCACCAATTAAAAATGTTTTCTTCAAAAATAATCGATGGTTCATGAAAAATATTGTGTAATTATCAGAGTCGTCTAAGTACTGCACACTACTGTAGATCGTTACTGATAAACCAATTTTAGTTGTAAACGACTTTGTTTTTAAAGTAAGTAATTATTAATAGTTAATTGAATAAAAAAATTAATGAGAATGTTATTGACTACACTCATACGCATAAATGTTTAACTGTCACGGAAAATCAAAATTTACTGCACTCTTAAAAAGCTATAATTTTACGTATATATTATATCTTTGTATCAGATACCTTAAATCAAGAATAATGCTTGTTTTTCCATTGAAGAATGAAAAACCGTTTTTTTTTAATAGATGAATAGTTCTTGCAATTTTAAATAAATTCACGAAAATTCAATAGCTTTTTCCAAGTCTTCATCAACCATGTATACTTCAATAAAACCGCATTTCCATATTCCCATCTTAAAGTAAATCTCCGTGTCCGAATCTACAACAAATTTGTATCAACACTCTCCGAGCAAATGTGAAATTTTACAACGAACGACCTTCTTCGCATCCATGCCCATTCGTTACAAAGCTTCCATTTACGCGCACATATGTACATGCGCATTATTCTGTCCACTTGATTCATTGCCATCCAATCCACTGACTGCTTAAGAAAATACGGAAACTATAATTGCCAGAGACTTATGATCCCAGTTAAACGCTCCAGCGTGCGAATGCGCGGAACTTTTGCGAAAGAGGTGGCACGTAGTTATGCGTGCTTATGCGATAACCTAAGAAGAAACGACCCGCGCTAACGACTTATCTTTTCATTAACCTTTTTCCTACTTATTACTTATCTCTTTTTTTCCATTTCTTTTCACTATCCCGAGACGTTCAACGAAACGTCTGCAATCATTTTCTTAGTTTGAAACAATGCGTTACCTCTTGAAACGAATGACATTCACAAAAAACTTTCCTAAAAGTATGATTCAGGATAAAGAAGGAAATTATTATGGTAAAAAGGGATTATGTGGCAGAAATATTAAATTGAAACTTTTTTGGAGCACCTCAGCTAGATTTTGAGTAAGGGTAAAATCGAGAATGGAGAATACGAGACATGCACATCAGCAGAATGCGCGCCGACCTGGATGGGTGATCGACGTTCACGCGCAGTACGGTCGATTCTTCTGCTGCTCAATTTAGGTATATCTATCAGACAAATTCGGTCGAATTTTCTTTGGTAAGCTTGCAAGGCGAAGAAACGCGACCCACTGTCTTTTTCTGTAATAATTAGGTAAAGCTCGCGGGTAAAGCTGCTTCAGTCAATCCTGCTGGCTGAAACTGGCCTTTCACCTGCTTCGAGCCAATAGCAGCCTCGTACACCCCACTACACCGTTCTGAGGTGCCAAATATTCTCGCTAGCACGCTAGCCGATCAGACGATTTCCTTTTACAATAAAATCTAGCAGAGGCGCTAGCCGCGCTAGAGGCAGCTGTCACTTAGCGCGCTCGCGAATATACACAAATCAACCCAACCCTACTTTTCGTGTTTGTTTTCAATGCATTTATGTTCCACCCGTATTGAATTTCAATGACAAATTACATTGGTTTCGGCACTTGCCCCCTATTTTTGAGAAAGTGTCATGAAAATATGCGCTTATTTGAGAAAAACAACTTTTTTTTATTTCCATTTGGAGCCATTTACAGCTGGAGCCAGGATTCCCAAGTATTACCTAAAAGTTTTTATTATATAAATATTTCAAAATTTTTCTTACATTCACAACAATAGAAATGCAATTGATTTTTTATTTATAAGTACAATTGAGCATTTTTTTCCTTTTATAATATTGATAAAACGAAATTAATTGAAATTTCCTCATTTCGAAATCAAATTTTAGCTACAAAATTGTCAAAGTGATCGTAGAAGAATAGCTATTTTCGTACTCGGGAGCTAGAGCCAATTTTGGCGATAGCTCACGAGTGCGAACAATATTTTTCATCATGAAAGCCGCAAAATGGTTTCAAAGTTGCGATTATGAGGTTAGAATAATGAAATAGATATTTATGCTACAAGGGAGAAAAAGGATGATTCCAACGAGTGCAAAGTTGGGCACGTGAAGCGAATGCGCAAGTGCACGAGTTGGAATCATCCTTTTTATCTCGTGTAGCATACAATATTTTTTTTCATGCATTTGTAGAAGTGGCCACTTCATTTTAATGGAATGCGGGAACGAAATCCTCTTTTTGGAGTACTCGGAAATCAAAAGGAGTTTATCAATAAAACCCTAGGGAAGTATTCATAAATCCCGAATCACAGGGAAAAAAGTTGCTTAATCCGTGATTTATGAGTGTTTTCCAGGGATTTATTGATGACTCCTGCTGATTTTGTGGGTGCCACAAAAAGGAGCTCTTGTTCCCGCATTCTATAAAAATAAAGTGGTCTTTTATACGGATGCATGGGAAAAAAGTTTTTTTTTATAAAAATATTCAATAATTTTTTCTCGCATCATCAACAATAGAAATTCGGATGAATTTTCATTTATAAACGAAATTGAGAATTTTTTTTATTTTTAATATTGATTAATCAAAATCAGGCAAAATTTTCTTATTGCGGAATTAGGTTTTCGATCCACAAATGTCTAAGTTATAGTGGAAGTAAAGTTTTATTAGAGAAATAATTCAAAAATTTTCTTTACATAACCAAAAGCAATATTGCAAATGAATATTTAATTATAAGTGGCATTCAGATTTTTTTTTCATTTTATCATACTGCTTATTCAAAAACATTAAGAATTTTCTTATTACGGAATTAGGGTTTTAATCCAAAAATTGTCATCGTGATCGTGGAAATAAAGTTTTTATTATAAAAATATTCAAAAATTTTTCCTCACATAAACAGTAATAGAAATGCAATTTCATTTTTATTTATAAGTAAAATTGAGATTCTTTTTTTTTTATCATACTGATAAATCAAAATCAACTAAAATTTTTTTTGGCAGAATTACGTTTTTAATTCAAAATTGTCAAACAACGGTGAAAAAAAATGTTTTATTATAGAAGTATTTAAAAAATTTTCCTCACATAACCAACAATAGAAATGAAATTTTTGCCAACTTCTCTTCTACAATTACTTTGACAATATTGTAGATCAAAAACTTTGTTCTCCAATAAAAAAATTTTAATTGATTTTGATTTGTCAGTATTATAAAATGGAAAAAATTCTCAATGTCACTCATCGATAAATATTCAATTGCATTTCTATTGATGTTAATGTTAGACAAATTTTTGGAATATTTTTATAATGAAAACTTTTCTTCTACAATAATTTTGACAGTTGTTGATCAAAAACTTTATTCCTTAAAAAGAAAATTTTAATTCATTTCGATTTATCAGTATGATAAAATGAAAAAAGTTCACGATTGTACTTATAAATAAAAATTCATTCGCATAATTTTCATTGTAACTGTAAGGAACATTTTTAAAATATTTTTATGATAGAAACTTTTCTTCTACAATCATTTCGACAATTATGGATCAAAAACCGAATTCTGCAATGAAAAAATTTAAAGATATTTTGATTTATCACTATGATAAAATGAAAACAATTCTCAATTTCACTTATAAAAATTCATTTGTGTTTCTATTGTTGTTTATGTAAGGAAAAAATTTTGAAAAGTTTTCTTCGACAACGTTGTCGAAGAATCGGTACCGCTTTGACTATGATGGGTATAAAACCTAATTCCACAATGAGAAAATTTTGAATGGTTTTTATTTATCAGTATGATTGAATAAAAAAAGTTTTCAATCAAATTTATAAATAAAAATTTATTTGCATTTTAAGAGGCTTCGTAGCGTAATGGTTACGCCGTTGGGCTACGGAGTCTCAGGTGCCGGGTTCCGAGTCCCGACTGGTGCAAGAATTTTTTCAATTGAAATAATTTCTTTCACTAGCACGGGCGTCGAATGCTGTTACCCTCCTCGGGCTGCCACGGGGTTTTTTCCTCAACGAGGTTTTCCCCCGTGGGCGATTGTTAGGCTACGGTCGATGCAGTCGCGCAAATGCCAGCTTTAGGGAGTAAGGAAGATTGGAGGACCAAAACCGACACCTTTCGTGGTTGGGGAGCGCCTGCCTTACCGGCGCGGAGCTGGTCGCCCTTAGTGGGACCGTTTCCGGTGCCCAGGGGTGTGACCCGATCTCTACACTTTGGGGAGAGAGTGCCGGCTTAACCGGCAAGGTGTGCAGTTCTGTGCCCCCCTCCCCCACAGAGGTCCTTTACAGAGATTCCCCCGGGTCATGGTCAAATTGAGTTGTTTGGAGCAGGGAGGTGACACGTCCCTAGTTCCGCTGTCTACTTAAAACAGATGGGAAGGCGCTCGCGTTTGTTGGTCGATTACGCGCAGTTACACACTTACACAGTCACTCCGAACAAAACGTTACTTGTTTGGTGTAACTGTATAAGTGTGTAACTGCGCGTAATCGACCAACAAACGCGAGCGCCATCCCACCTGTTTTAAGTGGACATGACTTACAATGTATAAGGGATAGGCGTGTCACCCCCCTGGTTTGGAGAAAGGGAAAAGAGGAATTGCGATATGTACCTCCTAGTAGTCACATAGGCTGAGGCCGAGAGATGGGAAAAAAATAAATTTCTTTGCATTTCTCTTTTTGCTATAGAATGATTTTCAAAAAGTTGCAGAAAATTTTTTTCTACGGTCAATTTGACAATAATATGGGTCTAAAACCTGATTCTGCAATGAGAAAGTTTGATGTAATTTTGATTTATTCCAAATAATCCTAAAGAGTTGATTTCTTTTTAACATACTAGGGGAATGGGAATGACACGAGGCCAGACCATGTATTGCTTTCTCTCTCGAAGTTGATCTGACATTGAGACGAAAATTTCCACCACGCCCGCGATCCAAACTCCATTTTTTGTCACGAGACATGAAAGATGAGCCTTTTACGGAACAAGGACATTGTAAATAATTTTTAGAAATGGTGTTTACCTGAACGAGGTAAACACCATTTGTGAGTGATGAAAAATATTTTTCATCACTCTAACCTCAAAACTGACATTTGGACGTGACTTTGGGGCTATTGTGATGAAAAATTACGTTCGCAATCGTAAGCTTTCGCCAATTTTGGCTTTGCCGATTTTGTCCCTCGCCTTCGGCTTTGGCAAAAGCGTACGGCTTCGCTAAAATTGACTCTAGTTCCCGATTACAAAAATAACTATTGAAATACACGAGAGTCAACATTTATCGCAACAGTTGATTTAAAATAAGTGATATCAAAGGGAGCGTCGCTTTTTATTGAAATAAACGACATTCATATAATATTTATAAAACCCAAGAGTTAATATTTATTGCAACAGTAGATTTAAAATTAGTGATATCAATGGAAGCGTCGCTGTTAAGCAAATTGATTGTGAAACCGCAATTATTTAACTCTACTTTGCCTTCAGATGTAATACTTGAAATGCCATGCACAAAAACGTGCCACACTTCAGTCTTGATGCATCAACCGCTTTTCAACCCATGGGTTGAAAAGCACTTGACGGCCGGCTTTGATGGAAAGAAAAATATACAAAAAAACGGTACTGAGAATCATAAGTCATTGTAAACTTTTCCTTTACATCTCAAATCATGGTATTCTTTTCAGCTGCTTACAATTTTTCTAATATCGTAGCCGATGGTCTGCTCGACTGTAAGTGCGAGAAGGACATAAACAGGTGGTCGCGTTAGGCAGTGCGCGTCAGACGGAAAAGGAGAATCGTGATCCCAGTACTATATTCCCCGGACGGTTTGTCCTTTTTTTTGACGGCACGATCTCCGTTCGGAGATCGCAACAACATTTTACGGGAAAAATTAAACTACTTGTTCAGTTTTCATAAGTAAAATCAAATTTTTGTCTTCTCAATTATTTTATAAAATTCATCCTAACACTTTAAACATATTAGTTAAATTGGTTTATATCAATATTATAATATTATAATTTAAAAAAACAAATATGATGACAGAATGGATGATTAAAAATAATAAAATCGAATCAAATCGAGGTAAAAGGAAAAATATATTCTTATCTCGGTTACTTATGTCACTTGATGGGCCTTTGAGATCTATGATCCCCTTCATCTCTTATTTCCTTTTTTGTCATTGTTTCTTTTTTCTCCCTTTTTCTCTCCTGGTTGGCATTTACGCGACTGCGGCATCGACCGTAGCCTAACCAATCGCCCACGGAGGAAAACCTCGTTGACGGAAACCCCCTGGCAGCCCGAGGAGAGTAACAGCATTCAACACCCGTGGTGAAAGAAATTTGTTCAATTGAAAAAATTCTTGCACCAATCAGGACACTCGAACCCGTCACCTGAGACTCCGTAGACCAACGGCATAACCATTACGCTACGAAGCCTCTCTAAAAAGAAAAATATATTTTTATGATAATGAAATGAAATGATAGTTTTTTTTGTTTGAAAAAAATATTTCGTCATAGATCAGATTAATTTGGATCAATTTGGATAGGATTGCAACAGTTAATTAGATCTTGTTATTGTACATTATAGAGAAAATCACTTCTAACGACCCAGTGAACCCAGGTAACGGCGACGTAGCCATTACGTCGCCAAGATACGTAGCCAGTACGTCGCTGGTACGGTTACCAGCCGTACCAGTTATTAAGTTACTTAATTATTGTCAAGAATGCTAAAAAGCAACTATCATTCTTAAATTTTGGTGTTAGAAATTACATTCTAATTGGATCACCATTTTTTTCAAGCCGGCCAAATTTCCAACTGGGAAATCTAATTGGATTTTTTCTACATGGCAGCAATGTAGTGGTTACGTTGCTTTTTACGTTACCGTTACGTACCGGCGACGTAACTACGACGCTTCGCGTCAACGCCGCAGAAACGAACTGGCGACGTACCGGCTACGTACCTACGGAACGTAACCGCCACGTAACCGACCAAGAAATTCCGCCGTACCAGCGACGTATTGGCTACGGAAGCTTGGCGACGTAGTGGCTACGTCGCCGTGACCTAAATGGTTCACTAGGAGTTGGTGCTTCATATAAAAATATAATTGATTTCGAAGAAGTGTTGACAGTTGAAGTTGATCACCTGAAAAATGTTATAGAGAAATTGGAAAAATCTCTAGAAACAAGTTGTACATACAACACCTAAGGAAAATAAGTTGCAATTAAAACCTGGATTTGAACGAGCAATCATCATTACCATCATGGATCTCAAGGAAGCTCTAGTGGAAGAACTTCATAAACCTGGAAGAACAAATTATCGACGACGTTATGTTGATATGCGAGGATTTGATGAAAAATGGCAACTTGATCTCGTCGACATGACTATGTATACTGACAAAGGCTACAAGTTCTTGCTCACCGTCATTGATATATTCTCAAAGAACAATTGGGCTGCGCCAATCAAATTGAGGAATGGACCTGGCGTCACTGCTGCTATGAAAACTGTGCTAAAGGATCGACGACCTTAGAATTTACATGTTGATCAAGGCAAAGAGTTTTACAACAAGGATTTAAAGGCACTCATGAAGCAACATGGGATTAACATGTACTCTACATTCAGCGGCATGAAAGTATCCATCTGTGAACAATGTAATCGTACACTCAAGAGCAAAATGTGGAAACAATTCTCCCCTCAAGGACACTATAAATGGATCAACATCTTACCTGAATTGGTATCGAGCTACAACGCAACAAAACATCGAACGAACAAGATGAAGCCCAACGATGTTACTCCAGCTGATGAAAAACGTCTGCTCCATAAACTCTACTCCTCAAAATATGTCAAAGTGAAACGGAAATTCAACGTCGGTGACAAAGTTTGAGTCAGCAAGTATAAACATATCTTCGAGAAAAGATACACACCAAATTGGACAACGGAAATATTCACCATCGCTGCAGTCAAGTCAACGCAACCAACGACGTACAAGCTCAAGGATTATCAAGATCAACCCACCGATGGAAGTTTTTATGAAGAGGCACTCACCAAAATCCAGCATCCAGATGTATATCTCGTTGAGACAGTGTTACGAAAAACGTGGAAATAAGTTATATGTTAAATGGCTAGGATTCGATAATACTCATAACAATTGGATAAATAAATAAGACATGTAATTCAGATTTGACAAAAAATCAAACTTATTCCCATAGATATTCTTTTACTACTACATTTTGATTTTCTCATCCTTTTCATCATCTAAATCCATATCAACTTGGAAATCTTTAATTTTATAATGTCCATAAGACAAAATGTCAGTTGTAATCAGTAAAATGAACCTTTTATCATCGGATGGATTCAGCGCAAGTTTCGTTTGACGTACAGTTTAGATCTCATGAAGACGTGAGCGAAGGAGACGTTGTGTGCGATATTCATTAACGTTGTAATACAAACAGGTGACATAATCCATGAAATCTTATGCTTTGTCAACAACAGTCCCTTTTACACCTTTTGCTTTTTTCACTCTATTTATACCTTCAACTCTCATACTATACATTTTCGATCTTAAGCCTACGAACTCTGTCAGAATTTTCCCATTGCACTCATCTTTCATGAGATCCAAGACTTTTTTATTTTTTGACTTGATTTTAAAATGATTGTTTGCAGGGTAATCAAAAGTGTCAAAATGTTCAGAATTATCCTCCATTGATTTGTAGGGATCATGATTGAGAATTTCGTTGACTAAACTATCTGTATCTGTGTAACAAATTTTCGCAGTTTCCATTAGTCTTAGGTCTCATGAAGTCATAATGAAACGCGTACAAACATGTATTCGATAAATCGAGAACGCAAAAACCGATGTACATAGGCTTGTTGAGAACAATTTGAACGCGAGACAACTTGATCGCTACTAAATCTTCATCAAAAATCAAACATGACTTAAAATTAGGCTTAGCCATTAAAGCTTCTGCTCCGTAGCGGCCAGTCTATTGATTTACAAGTTTCATGTCAACATGATTGCGTACATTCTCCATTGTTTTCCTATAGACTGCATTTTTCAAAAACTTATACAAATTGTTTCAAATTAATTTTTCGCGCCTTTACGCAACTTTCTATTTAAATAAATATATGACTTTAGCCATGGCGACTGTTTGAATTCAAGAATTCGATGTATGTGACGCAAAATGAGACCATGAATCTATGCCTGTCGCAACGTTCTGTAGTGAATAATATACCGCGATTTTTAATTCAAAGTTGATAAATGTTTGGTGCCTTTTGAAACAGGTGGAATTTTATAATCCGGACAAAAAGGTTGATCGTTATATGAGTCAGAATTTCTCAAATCGACCCCCAAAAATAATAGGTTGCTATAATAGAATTATTTTATATTCAATCGCTAGATGTTTCTGTCAAAAACAACTCCAAAAAATTTTATCTCGATATCTGCATT
>JAPYZL010105407.1:0-18943 GCA_030522825.1 Platygaster orseoliae
TATATTTCATTGGGACTTGGTAAATTTAGAAAACATAACAGTTTGATTCTTCAATGAATTCATCAATCTTTGAAAAATAGACTTCAATTCCAGAAGTATGAAGGCAATTATCGATGCTTCAATTTTTACAAACCTTAAATAATTTTCAAATGCCAAAGTTCTGCAAAATGAATTTTAATAATCATTAAAAATTTCCACAGTTCGAAATTCGTTAAATAATTTTTTCTAAACGTATCATTCAATCTTAAATAAGTTTCACACTCCGTGAATTTTTTAAAAAGTTTCACTTTTCGCGCAAGGTCTTAAGCTTGATAGTTTTTTTTTATTATTAATCAAAATTTAAGGAAAATTCCATGATTATTCAGTGATTATTTTGTATATCTTGCAATTGAAATCAAGTCATTACATTAATTTGAAGGTAAAAATAAAAAAAATACGATTAACAAATTTGTCCGTATTTTATTTATTATTCAAGATTTGAAAAAAGTAAGAAAATTCCATGATTATTTAGTGATAATTGTGTAAATCTCGCAATTTAAATTATTGTATTAATTTGAGGATGAAAAAATATCAAAGTGCATGATTAATGCATTTTTCAGTATTTTATTTATTTATCATTGTTTTTTGAATTAATCCAGATTTTAAGAAAGTTAAAAAATTGCATAATTATTCAGTAATAATTTTGTATATATTGCAAGTTAAATTTTGTATTCATTTGAGCGTGAAAAACATGAAATTGCATGATTTGCGCATTTCCGTATTTTATTTATTAATCATTATTTTTAAAATTATTTACGATTTATAGGAAAGTGGAAAAATTGCATGATTTTTATGTAATTATTTTGTATATCTTGCAATTTTCATTTTTATATTAATTTCAGTGTGAAAATTGTTATTAATTTCAAGTAATTTTATTGATGAAATTGTATTAATTTAAGTGTGAAAAATATCAAAGTGCACAATTAACGCATTTTCCGATATTTTTTTTATTTATCATTGTTTTTTCAATTATTTGAGATTTAAATAAATATAAGAAAATTTGAGGGTTTAAATTGTTTAAACAGTTTAAATTGTTGTATTAATTGGAGGGTAAAAAATATCAAAGTGCACGAGTAACACATTTTTCAATATTATATTTATTTATCATTGTTTTTAAAATAAATCAAGTTTTAAATAAAAGTGAAAAAATTCCATGATTATTTAGTGATAATGTTGTATATCTCGTAATTTAAATTATTGCATTAATTTGAGGATGAAAAAATATGAAAGTGCATGATTTACGCATTTCCCAATATTTTATTTATTTATAATTGTTTTTCAAATTAATCAAGATTTACAGTGGAGTAACAAAAACTCCATGACTATTCAATAATAGTTATATATTTTGCAATTTAAATTATTGTATTAATTTTAGTGTGAAAATTAATATTAATTTGAGGTAATTTTATTAATTAAATCATATTAATTTGAGAATGAAAAATATCAAAGTGCACAATTTACGCATTTCCAACTATTTTATTTATTTATAATTGTTTTTCAAATTAATCAAGATTTCAAAGAAAGTAAAATAATTTCATGATTATTCAGTAATAATTTTGTATATATTGCAATTCAAATTATTGTATTAATTTTAGTGTAAAAAGTATATTATTAATTTGAGGTAATTTTATTAATTAGTTGTATTAATTTAAAGGAGAAAAATATCAAAGTGCACAATTTACCCATTTTTCAATATTTTATGTATTCATCATTGTTTTTAAAATTAATCAAGATTTTAAAAAAAGTGAAAAAATTTCATGATTATTCAGCGATAATTTTGTAATTCTCGTAATTAAAATTATTGTATTAATTTGAAGATAAAAAATATAAAAGTGCACGATTAACGCATTTTCCAATATTTTATTTATTTATCATTGTTTTTCAAATTAATAAAGATTTCAAAAAAAGTAAAAAAATTCCATGATTATCGAGTTATAATTTTCCAAATCTCGCAATTAGAATTGTTGTTGTTAGTTTTGAGGGTGAAAAATGTCAAAGTGCATTATTTACGCATTTTCCGGTATTTTATTTATTTATCATTATTTTTTAAAATGATCAAGAATTAAAGAAAAGTAAAAAAATTCCATGATTATTCAGTAATAATTTTGTATATCTTGCAATTACAATAAATTATTGTGTTGATTTGAGGGTAAAAAATATCAAAGAACATGATTAACGCATTTTTCAATATTTTATTTATTTATTATTGCTTTTAAGTTATTCAAGATTTAAACAAAAGTTTGCAAAATTTTACAATTATTCAGTGATTATTTTGCATATATCCTGCAATTTAAATTATTGTATTAAATTAAGGGAAAAAAAATATGAAAGTGCATGATTTACACATTTCCCGATATTTTATTTATTTATAATTGTTTTTCAAATTAATCAAGATTTATAGTAAAATAAAAAAAATACATGACTATTCAGTAACAATTTCATATACCTTGCAATTTAAATTATAATATAAATTAATTTTAATGTAAAAAATTTTTTTATTTGGTGTAATTTCATTAATTGAATAGTATTAATTTAAGGGTGAAAAATATCGAAGTGCATGATTTATTTCCGATATTATATTTATTTATCATTATTTTTTAAATTATTCAGAATTGAAGGAAAAGTAAAAAAATTCAATGATTTTTCAGTTATATTTTTGTATATCTTGCATTTTTGAATTATTTTAATAATTTAATTATTATTTTAATTATTTATTAATTTTTTTGTTTTATTTTCAACAATTTATTTCAATTATTTTGTTATTTAATTTAATTATTTATTAAATCATTATTGTATTAATTTGAGGGTGAAAAATATCAAAATGCACAATTAACACATTTTTCAATATTTTATTTATTTATTTATCATGGTTTTTCAAATTAATCGAGATTTCAAAAAAAGTAAAAAAATTCCATTATTATTGAGTAATAATTTTTAAAGTCTAGCAATTAAAATTATTGTGTTAATTTGAGGGTGAAAAATGTCAAAGTGCATGATTTACGCATTTTTAAATATTTTATTTATTTATCATCGTTTTTTATATTAATCAAGATTCAAAGAAAAGCAAAAAAATTCCGTGACTATTCAGTGATAATTTTTTAAATCGCGCAATTATAATTATTGTAATACAATAATTTAAAAGGGGTAAAAAAATATCAAAGTGCATGATTTACGCATTTACCGATATTTTATTTATTTACTATTGTTTTGAAATTATTCAAGGTTTAAAGAAAAGTTTGAGAAGTTCAATAATTATTAAGTGAATATTTTGTACATCTTGCAATTTAAATTATTGTGTTAATTTGAGGGAAAAAAAATATCAAAGTGCATGATTTACGTATTTCCCAATATTTTATTTATTTATAATTGTTTTTAAAATTAATCATGATTTATAGTAAAGTAAAAATTCCATGACCATTCAGTAATAATTTTATATACCTTGCAATTTAAATTATGGTATTAATTTTAATAAAAAAAATATTTTTATTTGATGTAATTTTATTAATTGAATAGTATTAATTTGAGGGTGAAAAATATCAAAATGCATGATTTATTTTCCAATATTTTATTTATTTATCATTATTTTTTAAATTATTCAAAATTGATAGAAAATTTAAAAAATTCAATGATTATTCAATTATATTTTTGTATATCTTGCATTTTAAATTATTTTAATTATTTATTAATTATTTTTATTTCATTTTCAAACAATTTATTTTTTCTTTTATTTATTTTCAAGGACAAAACAAGGATTATATTAATTAATTTTTATTATTGTATTAATTTGAGAGTAAAAAATATAGAAGTGCGTAACTTACGAATTTGTTGATATTTGATTAATTAATTATAATCTGTAAAAATAATCTGTAGAAAAAGAAAAAAAACGAACCTGATTCGTTATATCGTAAACGACGATAGCGGCTTGCGCGCCGCGATAATACATCGGTGCGAGACTGTGGTATCGTTCCTGTCCAGCAGTATCCCAAATCTCGAATTTCACCGTAGTATCGTCAAGACACACCGTTTGTGTTAAAAACGCAGCTGGAAAAACAAAATTTTCTATTGATACGAGTTCAACGAAACTTGTTCTTGATGCGAATACACCGACTATTGTTCACCGATAACTATCATTTGAAAATATTGAACTGATTTTTATAATTTGTATATGTGAAAACGATCAATACTTGGAGCCGAATTTCTTGAAGAATTCTAATTTTAATAACAACAAAAACAACAACAACAACAACAACAACAACAATAATATATCAATATTATTATTATTAAATAAATAATAAAAATTGTAGTATATTCATAATAATAATAAAAATAATAATATCAAATTAATAATAGTAATTCTCCTTAAGAGGACACAGAAGCAGCTGTAGTGCAAGCGAGACGAATAGAACGGAAAGCGAATGAGAGGAAGGAGGACGAAAAGAGAATGTCTTCCGTGTCCTCTTAAATCAAGAATTCTAAAAAAAATGATTTTTATAAAATATTTTAACAACTTTTATTATTTATGCAAAATATGAAAAGCAAATTTTGAAAAATATAAAAAATCACTTTGAAAAACCGCTAAATTCAATACTCAAATTTTGTCGTTCTCTGAAATATATCATACGTTTTTTTTATAAAAGAATGTTTTTTGTTGAATTTTTTAATGATTTTGCAAAAACTGACTATTTTTGAATAATTTACAGATTTCGTAGTAAGGTTTTAATCCAAAACTTGTGTTGGATTATGCGAATTAACAATTTATTCTAACAGCAAAAGTTTAATTTTAAGTTTAATTAATTAATAAAATCTACTTAATGAATGTAAGTAAGAAATCAATAAAATTAAAAATTAATAAAAAAATTGATATACGTAAAAAAATTTAAATTAATAAAAGTTTAATTAATTTTGAAAATACTCCATATAACACATTTTTCATTCGTTTGCTTTTCAATTTTTCATTCGATAAAAGTATCTTGATTGGATCGAAAATTTAGGAATAAAAAAAAAAATATATTGGAAGAACAATTTTTGTCTCATTTATCAACAAAAATGTAATAAAATGAAAACAATTCGTTTTTTTTAATACGAAATATTTACAATTTTCATAACTTGTTACCCAAAAAATAAAAAACCACAAATTTTTAATCAAGTTCATGACCAAAACTAATTTATATTTTTTTATTTTGTACTACATTGATTTTCAATAAATTCGTAGTAATGATGCGAATTTTTTTATTGTTTAATTTTTCTACTGTTCAATCTCTAAATTGTATAATTCGAAATTCTCTTTTTCGCAATTACAGCTTATTAAAAATGCAGTAAATAAGTAAAAAATGGTCAAATTATCAATCTCTCGTTTTTTCACCATTATTTTTCATAGGAATATGAATATAAGTGAAATTACATAATTAAAAACAATTTCAACAGTATCAAAATTACTAACAAATACATATTTTGTTCAACTTCATTTACGAAAATTACAAAAAATTTACAAAACATTAATTTTAAGGACAAAAACAAGCATAAACAATTTTACGAAAATTTCTTAGATTATCGAAACACAATAATAAACAATTTATCATTATTCTTATTTTTTGATTTTCAATTTTCACTTTGAACAATCTTATTATCAATCAATATTTTGGTATGCACCACATTCACTGAATTTTTTTATATAAAATCAAAATTACGATTTCATTATTCAAACAAACATTTTCTTACTGTCAAAGTTTGTTTGTTCTGTTTTCATATTCACTTGATTTTTTCATATTAAAATAAAAATCACGATTTAGTTATTTGAAAATTTTTTAATTATTCAATTTTTGTACTGTTCAATCTATAAATTTTATAATTTGGAATTCACTTTTTCGCAATTACAGCTCATTAAAAATGTAGTAAATAAGTAAAAAATGGTCAAATTTTCAATGGAAAAATAATTTATTTCTCGCGTCTTCGCCATTATTTTCCATAGGAATATGAATATGCGTGAAACAACATAATTAAAAACAATTTCTACAATATCAGAATTACTAATAAATACACATGTTGTTCAACTTTATTTACGAAAATTACAAAAACTTTACAAAACAATAATTTCGAAGACAAAAGCAAGCATAAACAATTTTACGAAAATTTCCTAGATAATCGAAATTCAAAAATAAACAATTTATTATTATTCTTATTTTTTAATTTTCAATTTTCACTTTGAACAATCTAATTATCAATCAATATTTTGTAATGCACCACATTCACTGAATTTTTTTTTATATAAAATCAAAATCACGATTTCATTATTCAAACAAACATTTTTTTTATTTCGTTTTTATATTCACTTGATTTTTTCATATCAAAATCACGATTTCAATATTTGAACATGTTTTAATTATTCAATTTTTTTACTGTTTAATGTAGAAATTGTAAAATTCGTAATTCTCTTTTTTGCAATTACAGCTCATTAAAAATACAGTATATGAGTAAAAAATGGTCAAATTATCGATGGAAAAATAATTAATTTCTCGTTTTATCACCATTATTTTTTATAAGGACATGAATATACGTGAAAATACATAATAAAAAAATAATTTTAATAATATAAAAATTACTAATAAATACACATTTTGTTTATCTTCATTTACAAGAATTCCCTAGATTATAGAAACACAATAATAAACAATTTATTATTATTATTTTTTAATTTGCATTTATAAATTTTAACAATCTTATTATCAATCAATATTTAATCCATTTTTATATTTAAATATAAATTAACATAAATTACTGTATTTAAATATTTATTCAATATTCAATAAAATAAAAAATGAATTTCCTCTTATACTATTACTCAAATTTCTGTCATTGGAAAATGGAAAAAATTCTTTGCCTACCTCCTATTGTGCTTTCTTGGTACTCGTGGAACTGACCCTTGACGAACCTCAGGACCAAGCTCGATTTTCCGACCGCGGATTCGCCAAGTAACACCAATTTGAACTGGCATATTTTCCCTTGCGTGCCATTTGGCCTTTGGGCAGTAACCCGGTTCGACATCGTCAACTGCCAATCATAAAACTTGCTTTCAACATTTTTCCAGTCGCCGCGACTTCGATAAAGAGAGCTTTTGCGCTCGGCGCGATGAAATTGCATAAATGCATTTTTGTTCAGTTACTGGAAAACTGATGGGGGGGGGGGGAGTACAAAGGGATTCTTTAACAGAAATCAAATTTCGCACGTTGTCGAGAAAAAAGTGTGCATTCAACGTATTTTGTGATGATAAAAAAATTTTTTTAATTTGGATTATTTAATTTAATTTTTTTTAATATTACAAATCAGTAAATGACATTACATGAAAATGAATTTTGAAGTTGAAAAATGAATAATAAATTATTAAAAAAACGAAGATTTTTTATTTTGAAAATTCTTCATCAAAGTCAAATTCCAACTATTTGATACTTCAATAAAAAATTTTGTTCAATTCTCAGACACAAAAAATATATTTTCAATTTTTTAAAATAACAAAATAAGTGACTTAAAAAGATAAAAATATTAATTAAAAACAAAAGGGTTCGGAATTTTTACAAACCTAAATAAAAATTCTGTTTTGAACAATCATTATTTATATTAAATTTCAAGAATTATGATACCTGAAATTCGAAGAATTTACAATTCCAACATTATCACTACAAAATATTATGAAATATAAAATAATTCAAAAATACTATTAATTTTTTTAAAAAGTCAATAATGTAGATTGAAACCAAATAAAATTTCAAAAATCTAAAATAAAAGGGATTGTTCAATTTAATTTAGAAACCAGGAATTCGAAATTTAATTAAACTTATAAGGATTCTCTGGATTTTGAGTTATTTAATTTTTTTTAATAATACAAATCTGTAAATGATAGTGCATGAAAATGAACTTTGAGGTTCAAAAAATTAATAATGAATAATTTTAAAAACAAAGATTTTTTATCTTTAAAATTCTTCATCAAAGTCAAATTCTAACTATTTCATTATTCAATGAAAAATTTCGTTCAATTCTCAGAAACAAAAGATACACTTTCAATTTTTTGAAAATTACAAAATAAGTGACTTAGAAGAAAAAAAATATTAGTTTTAAAAATGAGGATTCGGAATTTTCACAAACCTAAATAAAAATTCTGTTTTGAATAATCATTATTTATATTAAATTCCAAGAATTATGATACCTAAAATTCGAAGAATTTACGATTCTAACATCATCATTATAGAATTTAATGGAATATTTAATAATTCAAAAATGCTATTTATTTTTTTGGAAAGTCAATAACGTAGATTGAAATAAAATTTTAAAAATCTGTAAACGGCAGTGCATGAAAATGAATTTTGAGATGGAAAAATTAATAATTAATAATTTAAAAAACAAAGATTTTTTATTTTGAAAATTCTTCATTAAAATCATATTCAGACTATTTAATACTTCCATATAAAATCTTGTTCAATTCTCAAAAACAAAATGTACACTTAAAATTTTTTGAAAATAACAAAATAAGTGACTTAAAAAAAAGGAAATGTCAATTTAAAAAAAATTAGTTGGAATTTTTACACACTCAAATAAAAATTCTGTTTTGTACAATCATTATTTATATCAAGTTCCAAGAATTATGATAACTAAAATTTGAAGAATTTACAATTTCAACATTATCATTACAGAATATTATGAAATATTAAATGACTCAAAAATGCTATCAATTTTTTTGAAAAGTCAATAACGTAGATTAAAATAAAATAAAATTTCAAAAATCTGAAATAAAAAGGATCATTCCATTGAATTTAGAAACTAGAAATTCGAAATTTAATTAAACTTATAAGTATTCTTTGGATTTTGAATTATTTAATTTTTTTTTTATTACAAATCTGTAAATGGCAGTGCATAAAAATGAATTTCGAGGTTGAAAAAATTAATAATAAATAATTTGAAAAACAAAGATTATTCATTCTGAAAATTACTGATTAAAGTCAAATTCCAGCTATTTGATACTTCCATATGAAACCTTGTTCAATTCTCAAAAACAAGAAATACACTTTCAATTTTTTGAAAATAACAAAACAAGTGACTCAAATAGTTAGAAAATATCAATTAATAAAAAAAAAAAGGATTTAGAATTTTTAAACACTTAAATAAAAATTATGTTTGTAGAGTCATTATTTATATTAAATTCCAAGAATTGTGATATGTAAAATTCAAAGAATTAACGATTCCAACATTATCATTATAGAATTTCATAAAATATTTCATAATTAAAAAATGCTATTTATTTTTTTGGAAAGTCAAGAACATAGATGAGAATAAAATAAAATTTCAAAATTCTACAATTAAAAGAATTATTAAGTGGAATTTAGAAACCAGGAATAAGAATTTTATTTGAACTTACAAGGATTCTTTGGATTTTGAGTAATTAAATTTTTTTTTTTTATTACAAATCTGAAAATGACAGTGCATGAAAATGAACTTTGAGTTTCAAAAAATTAATAATAAATAATTTAGAAAAAGAAAGATTTTTTATTCTGAAAATAATTTATTCAGGTCAAATTCCAACTATTTGATATACTTCCATATAAAATCTTGTTCAATTCTCAGAAACAAGAAATATTCTATCAATTTTTTAAAAATAACAGAAAAAGTGAAAAAAAAAAAATAGAAAAAATTATTTATAAAAAAAAGGATTCAGAATTTTTACACACTTAAATGAAATTATATCGAATTCTTAAAACTGGAAATTTTTTTTCGGACAATAAATGTTTACATGAAATCCCCAAGAATTTATGATTCCAACATTATAATTATAGGATTCTATTAAATATTAAAAATTCATAACTGCTATTTTTTTTTTCAAGTTAATATCATTGACTGAAAAAAAAAGTAAAATACATTTATAAAAAAAATAATATTCTAAATTCGTATATTACAATAATTTACATTAATTATTCATATTATAAATTATAATTTGAAAGTTTTTGTCTGTTGATAAAACAAATACACCAAAAAAAATCTTCAATTTATTTTTCAAATACTTTAAAAAATTGGTAATACAGAGTGTCCTAAAGTCAACAATCAATATTTCAGAGGTTTATAGTTTATGAAATTCTAAGACAAATTTTCCTTTGCCATTTTTCACAAAGCTCAAAATCAACACAAAGATATTTGAGTTTGAAATTTCACAAATAAACGCACTCTTACGAGGAGTGGGGGAAAAAACCACGGACCAAAATTTACCGAAATTTTCTGCTTATTTTTCTGAACGGAAAAGTCCTTTGCAGTTTTTCAAAAAACTCAAAATCAAAAAAGATATTCGAGTTGAAAGTTGTAACCAATCAGAAATCTCGGATTTAAAAATCAAATATCTTTTTTGGTTTTGAGTTTTTTTAAAAACTGCATAGGACTTTTCAATTCATTCTATTGCAAGATGCAACGAAATCAAGACACGACTTGAAATTCGAACATTACTTCAAATTTTGAATATTTATTATAGTTTAAGGAAATCATTCTTGATAAAAATTTGAATAAAACATTCAATAGTGACTAAATTTAGTAATATTGACTAAATTTAGTAATATACGTGAATTTCAAGACGTCTTAATTTTGTTGCATCTTAAAGAAGAAAATTTCGGTACATTTTGGTCCGTGGTTTTTACCCCCACTCCTCGTAAGAGCGCGTTTATTGGTCAGATTTCAAACTCGAATATCTTTGTTGATTTTGTGTTTTGTGAAAAATGGCAAAGGAAAATTCGTCTTAGAATTTCATAACCTCTAAACCCCTGAAATATTCATTGTTGACTTTGGGACACCCTGTATATCTATGTAAATACCGATTTGCCGTAAAACACACTGAATTGAATTTGTTTACTAAATTGTCAATTTATTCTCTCAATCAAGAAATAACTGTTATTTCTTACAATCTATTCTACAGTCTTGTTTTTTTTTTTAATTTTTATCGTGTACGAGTATTTCCTGGTATGTATTTCAGTTTATTTTTATGTTACCGGTGTATTTAAACCTGTTCTTTAACTAACTTTTTACGATTTTCTTTTCTTTTCTTTTCTTTTTCTCGAGTCATGCAGATGAAGATTTTGTTGAAAGACTGAAATCAGCAAATTTCAAGTTTCAAATATTGTTTTTCATGCTTTGTTATTCAACATTCATAATTATACAACCCAATATTAAAAAAGTTATTTAAAATTTTCTAAATCGTTATCAACAATTCAAATTATTAAATACTAAATCAATACAATTGCTTTGAATATTCATTCAAGTATAATATTCTTATTTTTAAAATTTTAGAATTTTAGATGGCTAAGAAAAAATTTTAATCGGTTCAAATTCAAAACTAAAAAATTTATGAATTTTTTTATTTGAACTGAATTATAAAATTATCTGTAATGACTAAGATTATTTACAATCGTTCATGAACTTTCTTAAAATCAGTCTTAAAATCTGATGCAATGATATAAAATTTTCATCATATACAAAAATTTGATGATTTTAAACTTTAAATCATTCCTATAAATTTTAAATGATGACTACTTTCAAATAGATTTTTAACAGTAATACAAAACTAATAGAAAAACAATAAAAAAAACTCAAAATCAACAAACATTTTGCACATAATTTATAAATAATTATGGTTACTTTTACATAAACATAAAGGGTAATATTACCAATATTTCTGTAACTGATACCAATGATGATCATCAAATTCAATGAAAAAATTCAAAAATCATTGACCCCCGCTCCAAAAAAAAAAAAAAAAAAAATCATAATCCAATTACAACCGACATTCATTCTTCGCGACAACAAATTCATCATCGCCGTAACATTTTTTTCCCATCGGAAATAAGTACGAGTTTTCAAACTAGTGTTAATCATCCACGTCCTTGGCTCAACGTTTTTTTATCTCGACGCTAAGCGATCGCGGACAGGAAAAAAAAGAGAAGCAATCTCAATATTCCGAAGGTTGCGTAAAAAACATTAAAAAAAAACCCTAAAATACTCATAAACAAAAACCCTGAACCAAATCCATCACTCTAAAAATTGGACCTTATTTTAAGATGCAACCAAATCAAGGCACGACTTAAAATTCAAACAATTCCTTAAATTATAATGAACCTTCTAAATTTAAGTTTGAAAATAAATTTTAATAGGGACTAAATTTAGGAATATACTTGAATTTTAAGACGTGTCTTAATTTCATTGCATTTTAAAATAAGATTGACTTTTTCAGTGAAGTCGTGAAAATTCTCAGATGTCAAATCAAGTAATTTTATAATAAAGTATTTTATGCCCCAACAAAAAACATTCTCAATATTGAATCTTATTTCAAGATGCAACGAAATCAAGACACGACTTGAAATTCAAACATTACTTCAAATTTTGAATATTTATTATAGTTTAAGGAAATCATTCTTGATAAAAATTTGAATAAAACATTCAATAGTGACTAAATTTAGTAATATTTAATTTTGTTGCATCTTAAAATAAGACTGACTTTTTACAGTGAAGTCGTAAAAATTCCCAGATGTAAAAATCAAGTAATTTTATAATAAAGTATTTTATACCTCACAAAAAACAATCTAAAAATTGAATCTTTTTTTAAGATGCAACGAAATCAAGGCACGACTTGAAATTCAAACATTACCTTAAATTTACAAGATTTATTATAATTTGAGGAAATCATTTTTGAGTAAAATTTGAATAAACATTTTAACAGGACTAAATTAATCAATATACTTGAATTTCAAGACGTGTCTTAATTTCGTTGCATCTTAAAATAAGATTGAATTTTTACAGTTAAGACATAAAAATTTCCACTCATAAAATCGAGTAATTTTATAATAAAGTATTTTATATGCCACAGAATACAACTCTAAAAATTAAATCTTATTTCAAGATACAACAAAATCAAGACACGCCTTGATATTCAAACATTACCTTAAATTTACAAGATTTATTATAATTTAAGGAAGTCACTCTTAATTCACGACATATTCTTGATTCAAGTTTGAAAATAAATTTCAACAGGGACTAAATTTTAGATAATACTTGAATTTCAAGACGTGTCTTAATTTCTTTGCATCTTAAAATAAAATTGATTTTTTACAGTTAAGACAAAAAATTCCCAGGCGTAAGATCAAGTAATTTTATAATAAAGTATTTTATATGCTACAAAATCAAACTCTGAAAATTAAATCTTATTTCGAGATACACGAAAATCAAGGCACAACTTAAAATTCAAACATTACCTTAAATTTACGAAATTTGTAATTTGAGGAAATTATTCTTGATTCAAGACATATTATTGATTTAAGTTTGAAAATTAATTTCAATAAGGACTAAATTTAAGATAATATTTTAATTGCAATTCCTGCCTTAATTTTGTTGCATCTTAAAATAAGATTGACTTTATACAGTTAAGACATAAAAACTCCCAGACAAAATCAAGTAATTATAAAAAAGTATTTTATACACCACAGAATAAAACTCTAAAAATTGAACCTTAATCCAAGATACAACAAAATCAAGACATGACTTAAAATTCAAACATTACCTTAAATTTACAAGATTTATGATAATTGAAGGAAATCATTCTTACTTCAAGACATATTCTTGATTGAAGTTTGAAAATCAATTTCAACAAGGACTAAATTTAAGGTAATATCTTAATTGCAATTCGTGCCTTAATTTTGTTGCATCTTAAAATAAGATTGATTTTTTACAGTAAAGACATAAAAATTCCCACACATAAAATCAAGTAATTATACAGGGTGTCCCATAGTCAACAATTAATATTTTAGACGATTATAGTTTGTACGATTCTAAGATAATTTTTCCTTTGCCATTTTTCACAAAACTCAAAATCAAAAAAGATATTCAAGTTTGAAATTTAACCAATAAATACACTCTTACAAGGAGTAGGGATATAAACCATGTACCAAAGTTTACTGGAATTCTCCATATTTTTCTGAGTCGAAAAGTCCTTTGCCACTTTTCACAAAACTCAAAATCAAAAAAGATATTCAAATTGAAAGTTTCAACCAGATTTCTCAGATTTCAAATTCGAATATCTTTTTTGATTTTGAGTTATTTGAAAAACTGCAAAGGACTTTTCTACTCAGAAAAATATGCAGAAAATGTTGGTAGATTTTCGTTCGTGATTTTCATCCCCACTCTTCGTAAGAACGCGTTTTTTGGTTAAATTTCAAACTCGAATATCTTCTTTGATTTTGAGTTTTGTGAAAAATGATAAATGAAAAAATTGTCTTAGAATTTCACTAACTTTAAACCCTTGAAATATTAATTGTTGACTTTGGACACCTTGTATAATAAAGTATTTTATATGGCACAGAATAAAACTCTAAAAATTAAATCTTATTTCAAGATACAACAAAATCAAGACACAACTTGAAATTCAAACATTACCTTAAATTTACGAGATTTATTATAGTTTCAGTAAATCATTTTTAATTCAAGACATATTCTCGATTCAAGTTTGAAAATAAATTTCAACAGGGACTAAATTAATCAATATACTTGAATTTCAAGACGTGTCTTAATTTCGTTGCATTTTAAAATAAGATTGACTTTTTACAGTTAAGGCATACAAATTTCCACACGTAAAATCAAGTAACTTTATAATAAAGTATTTTATACACCACAGAATAAAACTCTAAGAATTGAATCTTAATCCAAGACACGACTTATAATTCAAACATTACCTTAAATTTACAAGATTAATCATACTTTAAGGAAATCATTCTTGAATCAAGACATACCTTAAATTTAAGATAATACTCGACTTTCAAGTCATACCTTAATTCCATCACATCTCAAATGAAGACCCACTTTTTACAGTGATTAAAACCTTCGTCCCTGAAGTTGTAACCGGGAAAATCGTCGACCCTGTCGTGAAAAAAAAACAGGGCGTATTTCGCGCTGACTCACGCGATAACGAAGAAAAAAAAAGTGTTAACACTTCACGCAAACTCACTTCACTCCACTCGTGGGAAAACCATACGAATATATGAAATTACACAACTATGGCGAATTCGCGAATCCGTCGAGCGATACGATTCATTTCTTTCTTTTTGATTGCATTTTTTTATACCAAAGTCGACGGGGTAATTTCAAGCGAAATTAGGGTTTTTCGGTGTTTTGGGGATAATTGAGGGAAAATGAGAACGAGGGGAAGAAAAAAAAAAAAAAAAAGAAGGGGGATTAAGTGTCACGAAAGTCGCGCATCCGTTCCCGTAGAACCTTGGCACGTCATCGACTGTCATCGACGTATAAAATTTGTCGCTTGTACAACATGGTGTTTTGCGCCATCTCTACCGAGGAGCAAAGAAATAATGATCTATTCTCTAAATTAAAAATTTTAACTGTGAATCATAATAATTAATGATATATAATGAATAACTTAATTATTACTAAATAAGCTCTATAAATAAATTTAAATCATATACTCTTCTGATTTCTTTGAGTGAGAATCCTGCAAATTAAACTGTGGTGGAAAATTTTCTCTAAATGAGTGAAAATTTTTATTACTAAAATTATTACGTTACTTATTTGGTTTAATTTTAAAAAATTTATTTTATTTTAGACCATATTGAATAAAATGAATAGAATTAAATGAGATTTTTTATTTTTGGTCCTTCATAATGATCTATAATGAATAAATTAATTATTAGTAAATAAGCTCTATAAATAAATCTGAATTATATACTCTTTCAATTTCTTCGAGTGAGAATCCTGCAAATTAAACTGTAGTGGAAATTTAGCTCTAAATGAGTGAAATTTTTTATTATTAAAATTATTACTTTACTTGCTTCTTTAAAATTTTTTTCGATTAATTTAATTATCGACAATATTTAAAAAAATAAATAGCATTAAATGAGATGTTTTATTTTTAGTCCCTCATAATGATATATTCTCTAAATTATAAATTTAAATAGTAAATCATAATAATTAACTATCTATAATGAATAAATTAATTAATAGTAACAAGCTCTATAAATAAATCTAAATTATAAACTCTTTCAATTTCTTCGAGTGAGAATGCTGCAAATTAAACTGTAGTAGAAATTTCACTCTAAATAAGAGAAATTTTTTAATTATAAAATTATTACTTTACTTATTTGTTCAAGATTTTATTGTTTTTATTATAGACCATATTAAATAAAATGAATAGCATTGAATGAGATTTTTTATTTTTGGCTCTGAGGGACTGTCACTTTCAGAAAAAAAAATTTTTTTTTAATTTTTATTTCAACTTTATTAAAAACTGTTATTTTACTGAGTGAAATTTCACGCAAAGGAATTTTGAGACTAGGCTCATCTATTTTATTAATTTTCTATAATTTATTAATATTTTTTGGAAACATACCAGTTTTTCAAATTTGTCAAATTTATAAAAGGCCTATTATATTTACAATGTATTTCAATTTTTATAACATTTCAAAGCTTGTGAATCATTATTGAAACTTTTATAATAATGGAAGATTAACGTACAATTAAAAATTTTTCAATTTAAAAATGTTCAGAATATTCAATAATTTTTGTAATTTTACGAAATTTTCCACAATTTGAAGAATTTTTTCAAATGACTCAGGCATATTTACGGAATGTCTAAAGAGGTATTTTTTATATAATTTTTTCAAGTATTTATAAGAAAGTGTGTCAAATAATCAATGTTTTTTGTTTGGTTCAAATTTTCATAATATGTTTAGATTCTTATTTCAATTGTTCTAAATATTGATAACCTTATTAAGACAAAAAAAATTTGTATTTCTCTAGAAATGGAAAAAAAAATTAAACATGTATTCAATACATTTGAAAATATCAAATAACTGAATCACTTAAATTGCTAACTACTTATTTACAAATTATTTTAACTGCAAATTATTACTAAGATTTTTGTTGCAGAGTAAAAAGTTCATTGTTCTGAACAGCTGGAAATATTTGTTTTCTAACATTGAAATAATATCATTAAAAAAATATCATTGAGTTCGAATCATGCAAATAAATTCTACGGTATCCTGGCATAACAGGAAAAGTCCGCTTTGCCGTAAGACTTATTTCACATAATATTCTGAATGAATTTTGAGCCTTATAGCAAAATGGACTTATTCGGTTATGCCGGACACTACAGAATTAATTCAAAAATTCTGGATCTTTAATAAAAAAAATTGTATTTTACTATTAAACATGCTTATTTAAAAAAAAAACTCTTTAACTATAAAACTCAGAAACCTCAAAAATACTGAAAAACCAAATTATTTCAATATTGAAAACTTATTTGCATGTTATTTGAACTGCAAATTATAAGTTATATCAAATAAATATTTTGTTGCACAACGTAAAGTTCATTGTTCTGAATAGCTGAAAAATTTTGTTTCTCAAACGTTCAAATAATATCATTGAATGTAAATCATGCAAATAAATAAATTCCAAAATAATGGATCTTTTTTAAAGAAATTGTATTTTTCTATCAAACTTACTAATAAAGAAAAAAAAGCTCTTCAATTATGAAATTCAGAACCCTAAAAAATATCGAATTAGCAAATTATTCAAATATTGCAAATTATTTCAACTGCCAATAAGAAATTATAAAAAATGAATTTTTTGTTCGTTGTTCCAATCAGCTGGAAAATTTTGTTTTTCCATAGTCAAATAATACCATTTTTGCAAAACACTCCGCAAAATACTGTATTTCGTACTCAGAGAGCCTCTGCAAAGTAGCCTTTTGACGTATAGTACTTACTTTTCCGGCCTAGGCCGGAAAAGTAAATAGCTGTACGCTGTTTTGTTGTGCAAGTAGCCGTTTTTTGCTTCCTCTTATTTTTTGGGAGCAAAAACCACGTTAAAAAAAAAATAAAAAATTTTTCCAAAAAATTCATTCGTTTCAAAGAACTATTTTTTAAAATTTGTTTCCCAAAAATTTTTTGACTGCCAAACCCAACCCATGTTATAAAAAAAAGCTCTTCAATTATAAAATTCAGAACCCTCAAAAATATTGAATTAGCAAATTATTCAAGTATTGCAAACTACTTACTTGCAAATTATTTGAACTCCAAATTAAGAATTTATATAAAATAAATTTTTTGTTTGTTGTTCCAACCAGATAGAAAATTTAATTTCTCCAACATTCAAATAATATTGTGGAATTTGAATCATGCAAATAAATTAATTCCAAAACTATGGGTCTTTTATCAAAAAATTGTATTTTTCTATCAAACATACTTTAAAAAGAAAAAAAATCTCTTCAAGTATAAAATTCAGAACCCTCAAAAATATCGAAATAGCAAATTCTTTAAATATTGCAAAGTACTTATTTGCAAATTATTTGAACTGCAAATTAAGAATTATACATATATTTTTTGTTCGTTGTTCCAACCAGTTGGGAAATTTAATGTTTCCAACATTAAAATAATATTGTGGAATTTGAATCAGGGTGGAAATTCGTGAAGTGGTCACACGATTTTCACGAAGTCGTACAAAAAACTATTGTTGATCTAAATTATTACTCTCAAGCAACCTTCAAATGATCCGCAAAAAAGTTTTGAAAAATTTTAATACTTTGTTATTGTTTTTGCAACTTGAAAATTTCAGGAATTTTTTTTCAGAAATTAATTGTGCAAAAAGCACTCATCCGAATTTTTCGAAATTTTGACTATTACAAAAATTTGTTAATAACTTTTTTTATAAACAAATGATTTTTTTTTCTGGTTCTCAATCGATTAAAAAATTTTTTTTTAACTATTTATGTAGCAGGTACATATTGTAGACGTAATCTGAAAGAAAATCTCTGGGCTCGACCTCGAGGTCGAAAATGTTGGTGTTTTCGTCGCGCGGCGCGAGCGTCTTGAAACAGGGTATAGTCCAG
>JAPYZL010105410.1:0-14364 GCA_030522825.1 Platygaster orseoliae
TAGGTTACTGAGTTGGAATTCGACATTGTTTTTGTAGAATTTTTTTGTTTAAACATTCTATTTAAACAAATTTATTAACAACCTCATTTTAACAACATATATATCAATTTCGTAGTTTTCTTGGTTGCTGAGTTGGAATTCGACATTGTTTTTGTAGAATTTTTTTGTTTAAATATTCTATTCAAACAAATTTATTAACAACCTCATTTTAACAACATATATGTCTATTTCATGGTTTTTTAAGTTGCTGAGTTTGAATTTACTATTGCTATTGTAGAATTTTTTGTTTAAACATTCTTTTAAACAAATTTATTAACAACCTCATTTTAACAACATATATGTCCATTTTATGGTTTTTCAAGTTGCGGAGTTTGAATTTACTACTGTTTTTGTAGAATTTTTTATTTTAAACATTGTATTTCAACAAATTTATCGAAAACCTCATTTTCACAATATATATGTCCTTTTAATACTTTTTTAGGTTGCTGAGTTTGAATTTGACATTGTTTATGAAAAATTCTTTTGTTTGAACATTCTATTGAAACAAATTTATTAGCAATTCTTATTTCACAACATAAATGTCTGTTTCATGGTTTTTTGGGTGGATGAGTTAGAATTCGACATTGCTTTTGTAAAATGCTTTTGTTCAAACAATCTTTTTAAATAAATTTTTGCACAATTTTTTAATGAGAAAGCGAACAAAATAATGCGATGTTCCACTTCTACCGGGTGTCCAACGACACACCCAAGTTTTTCGGTTGTAAATAGTGTTTCAGAGATAACATTTTCGGGAGGGGTTTTTTGAAAACAGATATTTTCTTCGGGATTTTATGATTTCAAGGAATTTCAAGGGATTCAAAGGAATTTTATGTTAACAAAAATTTTTTTTGAGATTTACCATCAATGATTAAAAATCTCAAAATAGCAAATTCATAAACAAAATTTATTAAATCATATCGAAGATGAAATTCGTCGTTTGAAAAAAAGGTTGAACTTTAAAGATTCGAAAAACTTTCCTCATAAAATTTTATTTGCTGTAGAAATGTTTAGAAAAATTTTTTTTCATAAAAATTTCAGTTCATAAGAAAGGTACGAGGCTTGAATATTTTCTTATGAAAATTTTAAAATTTCTTATAAAAGTGTCACTGGTTTTTATGAACAGTTTTTTTCTTATTTGAATTTTTCAAGGTCGACTTTATAAGAAATTTTTAATTGTTATAAGAATTTTGGCATTTCTTCAAAAAATCAAAATCACTAGTGTATAAACGTGTTTGGAAAATTTCTTGTTCGAGGCCAATTTCGAATTTGTTTTTTCAAGGTTTTACATTATTTTTAGTAAATCTTAGAAAAAAATTTTCGTGTGATTCGTTAATGTTGTAAACTTTATAAATATGGAATTATTTTATTTTTGTTTCAAATTTAAATGATTTCAATTATAGATGATAATTATGATTTATTAATAAATGATTAGTCATAGATTATTGTTGTTAATTAGGGTTTTTTTTAATTTTAAGGGAATTTTTTTTATTTGATAAGCTCGACGAATTTTGGAGTCAGAATCACAAATTTTTCATTTTCCTGTTATATGTAAGTGTAATAGAATTCGATTTTGTGATTTTTGAGATGTGAATTTTTTCTTCTAATGCTTTTGATTATTTTGTAATTCTTTAGTTTTTCTAGAACTTGGGAGTGTTTTCTTATGTCATAGAACTTTATTCAGCTTTCTAGAATTTAATACTCTAGGAATGATAGTTTAGTAATATTCAATAATAGATTTTTAAAGGAATTAGGACTAAATAGATTTAAATTATATCAGAGATTTTGAGAATTTTCGAATTGCATGTTATTTATAAACTTTTGTACTTTTTTCTGAAATTTTTATCGATTTCCATCGGTATTTTTATGGATCGATTTATTAATCTTTGCAGTTTTATGCTTTATTTTAAAAAATAACAACGATTATAAGTATTTACACTGAATTTTTCAGAAAACGGTATTTTTTAAATATATTTTAAGGAAAATTTTTCGTATTTTTCTGGCTTTCTATAAAGATTTTTTAAACTATTTTTATTAAGATTCAAAGTTTTTTTTTTAATTGCTATATAAAGTTCTCGAATTCGATGTTCCAGAATTCAAATTTCGATCGATTTTCAGTAATTTTATGGATTTTTGAAAAAATTGCTTATATTTAAAATCTTCATGTTTCATACATGTTTTGTGTTTGTGTATTTCTTTAAATTCATAAATATTTGTCGCATTTTGAAGTATTTTCATAAATTTGTCGTATTTTTGTAAACTTTTGTTCTATTTTCTGGAATTTTTATAGACTTCCAGTATTTTTATGGATTTTTTTATTTTAAAAAATATCAGCGATTATTATTATTTAAACTGATTTTTCAGAAAACAGTGTTTTGTAAATATATTTCTAGTAGAATTTTTCGTATTTTTCTGGCTTTCTACATAGATTTTTTTAACAATTTTTCTAAGATTCAAATTTTTTTTTTTCGTATTTTTTTCAAATTGCTGCATAAAATTCTCGCACATAATCAATTTCCTCATAATTTCAATAGGGGTTTGAACTACTGATTAATTTGATTAATTCAATGATTCATTTAATTGATCAACAATTATATGAAAATTTCATACGAAACTGTTCCAACTGTTTTACAAACTGTGGAAAATATCGAAAAAATTCGACTGTTGAAAAAGTAATTAATGTTGTAATTGCTGAGACTATATCAAAACTGTTGCAAAACGTAAAGGAATTCGTAAAAATTGCCAAGACCTTCTCTGGGTCCAAATTTTTGAAAAATTTGACAGTTACTTAATTATCTAGGATTTTTTCCAGAATTTTGATCTACATCAATCAAGAATCTGGCAAGTTCCAAGGTTTCAAATGAAACTTATTTCGTTCCAAGCAAGAGCTTTTATTATCGGGAAATGCTGTCGAGCGTTGCTAATAACTTCATGATGCTAGTAAAGGTTAATTGCCTATTGAAAAATGGCTGATGCAAATATCGAATACATAAAAATGTACTGCAAAATTTTTGAAACCACATAAAAAAACACAGTAACAAAACTGTTTTACAATTTTTAACTGTCAAAAAAATCGCAACTTAAGACATCAAAACCATTCAAAACTGCCAAAATTTCCAAGACTTTTCCTCGGCCAAAATTTTGAAAAATGATCAAAAATCTTATTACACTCTTTTCAACAATAAAAATAATTTTTTTAACTTATTTCGTCCTAAGCAAAGACTTTTTATTATCGGTAAAAGCTGTCGGCGTTACTAACAATTTCATGACGCTGCTAAAGGTTAATCGCCCATTGAAAATTGACTGTAAATCTATCAACGACTACATAAAAACCTAACAATAAGAAATTGCCTTAAATACTGATTGAGCTATCCAAACTTCAAAAAAGTCAAAAAGTTTAATAATAATAATAATGCAAATTACTTCATATTAATAATAGTGAATTAACGTAATGTGTTATCAAGTTTATTAACTATTGCATACTTGAAATTTTATAATTATTTGTTTAATTGCAATATGCAAAATGGTTTGTGGCTACTAGTAGAAAAGTTTACTGAAGTCAGACTGAACTGAAATTCTCGTGAAAAAGCCTTCGTATGCATGCATGCATATACGTTGCTGTTCTCGAATAGGATTTCAGCTTCAGTTGAAGTCGAAACCCTGATGGCTCTGCCACGTACGCGCGTATATGTGACAGATTAGATGAAGAAAGTGCATTTTGAATAGAGTAGGATTCATGTGCAATGACGATGAAGCAAAAAATTATTATATAGTAACTGTTTATCAAAATTGGTAGAATATCATTGCAGATAATACAGTTAAAAATTTGGTAGACCTCCTTCGATTGAAATTGGAAATTGAGAACTTAAATAAATTTCAATAAAAAAACCTAAATAAAAATTTTTTTACAATTAATCATGACCAATATGTCAAGAAAAACTTTTAACAACAAAATCCTTCATAAGAATTTGTTTATAACAATTTGTTGATATGTTTTTTCATGTTGTATTTCACTTCTTTAATTAATGACTCACAAAATTATAATTTACGAATATCTTGAACATCCCAAATTTGTTCAAACAAATTTCATTCAAAAAATAAACTTAATGATTTCACTCAAAATGTTCAAATCCATTTAAACGTGTCACATTTCTTTTCTTAAAAAAAAATCTTTACTTTCAGACACAAAAAAAATGTTTGTTTTCCATTGCTCGTGAAATTCCTGAAACCCACAATAACATTTGTTGCTCCAACTCATGCAAGACGGTCGTTAAAAGATTCAAAAATTTGCAGTATTATGTTTGCAAACAACAGGAATGAAAAGCGCTCGGCCCTGGAATCCATGAGAGCCCTTAACGTCAACGCTTTATTTGTTTCTCGGAAAAATAGAAATTCCGTCCTGAAAAGTTTGGCTCGCACCTCGGGTCCGCTATTCCACACTCGACACGCGGGTTAAGTAGCGAAGAACGAGTTTGTGGAGACGACGCGATGTACAAAAAGCACACGGGAGAGTTACGAAAAAAACGCTGTAAAAGCCAGTCGAATTCGCTGAAAATGAGTGCAAGGAAATGGTGCTAGAAATGGGTGCAAATTGAATGTAGCAAAAAAAATGAGTGCAAGGAAATAAGTGCGAAAATATGAGTACAAAGAAATTTGTGCCATGAAATCAGTGCAAAGTGAATGTAACAAAAAATGAGTGCTAGGAAATAAGTGAAAAGAAATAGTGCAAAAATATGAGTACAAAAAAATATAAGTGCAAAGAAATTTTTGCGAAGAAATGAGTACAAATTGAATGTAGTGAAGAAATGATTGCAAATTGAATGTAGCAAAGAAATGAACGCAAGGAAATATTTGTGAAGAAATGGTGCAAAAAATAAGAGTAAAGAAATTTGTGCGAAGAAATCAATGCAAATTGAATGTAGCAAAAAAATTTGTGCAAGGAAATGAAAGAAAATTGAATGTAGCAAAGAAATGAGTGCAAAGAAATTTGTGCAAATTGACTGTAGCAAAGAAATGAGTTCAAATTGAATGTAGCAAAGAAATGAGTTCAAATTGGATGTAGCAAAGATGTGAGTTCAAATTGAATGTAGCAAAGAAATGAGTGCAAAGAAATGAGTGAAAATTGAATGTAGCATAGAAATTTGTGCGAAGACGAAATGAATGAAAATTGAATGTAGCAAAGAAATTTGTGCGAAGAAATCAATGCAAATTGAATGTAGCAAAAAAATTTGTGCAAGGAAATGAGAGAAAATTGAATGTAGCAAAGAAACGAGTGCTAGGAAATTTGTGGGAAGAAATAAATGAAAATTGACTGTAGCAAAGAAATGAGTGCAAGGAAATAGTTGCTAAGAAATGGTGTAAAAAATAAGTATGAAGAAATTTGTGCGAAGAAATCAATGCAAATTGAATGTAGCAAAGAAATGAGTTCAAATTGAATGTAGTAAAGATGTGAGTTCAAATTGAATGTATCAAAGAAATGAGTGCAAAGAAATTTGGGCGAAGAAAGGACTGCAAATTGAATGTAGCAAAGAAATTTGTGCGAAGAAATCAATGCAAATTGAATGTAGCAAAAAAATTTGTGCAAGAAAATAAGAGAAAATTGAATGTAGCAAAGAAATGAGTGCAAATTGAATGTAGCGAATAAATGAGTGCAAGAGAATTATTGCAAATTGAATGTAGCAAAGAAATTTGTGTGAAGAAATGAGTAAAAATTGAATGTAGCAAAGAAATTTGTGCGAAGAAGTGAGTGAAAATTGAATGTAGCAAAAAAATGAGTGCAAAGAAATTTGTACGAAAAAATGAGCGCAATTTGAATGTAGCAAAGAAATGAATGCAAGGAAATAATTGCAAAGAAATGGTGTAAAAAATGAATGTGAAGAAGTTTGTGCGAAGAAATCAATGCAAATTGAATGTAGCAAAAAAATGAGTGCAAGGAAATGAGTGAAAAAAAGTGAGTGCAAAGAAATGAGTGCAAGGAAATGAGTGCAAAAAAGTGAGTGCAAAGAAATGAGTGCAAAGAAATAAGTACAAGGAAATGAGTGCAAAAAAGTAATGCAAAAAAGTGAGTGCAAGGAAGTAAGTGCAAAGAAATGAGTGCAAAAAAGTGAGTGAAATCAAACGTGGAAATATTCTCAGGCACAATTCAACCAATTCGATCAGTAAATTTGAGACGGAAAAAGGAAAGAGCTAGTGAACACGTCACGCGAAGGCGATTGGTGGGTCGAAAAAAACGCCAAGTCGAGGGAGGAAGTAACGGCAAGGAATGTGAAAAGGGTTGCCGCGTTCTAGGAGCTGTGCGTTCACTCGGTACTCTGGGAAAAGCGATTGCACGGATTGCCGTTCCGTAGGCGCAGCGGACTAAAGAAAGCGAATCGATCCAACACGTTAATGTATCCCTCGGTGTGTATCGTGGGATATTACATGGGAGTTGTTGCGTTGGGAAAAAAAGTTCGGCCACGCAAATTGCGAAGAGGCGTTTCATCTTTACCTTACTCCACGGAGCAGCGTTTTTCAGGGCACATACGCGACGGTCACTTTTCTACTCGATAAGGCACAATACGCGGAAAAAAAAGATCTGGCAGCCACTATGACGTCTATATTCAGCGCGTTACATGGGTTTCTGGAGGGTGGCTGTCGGTGGCAACGACGACCGCAAAAACCCCCGCGCGAGTGGCGCCCTCGTCGAGACGAGCAACCCCTGATAAAGTACCATTTGAAAGCGCTGATTTTCAAATGGACCATTCGCGAAAATTCGGTCTTAAACTATAATATCTGCATATAAAACTCGAGTGGAAATTTCACTGTATTTGAGTGAAATTTCAGTCGTTCTCGAGTGACTCAAACTTATCTATTGATTTCAATTAATGCATATTAAAATCTGTCAGTAGTACATGAAAATTAATAGACTTGTAAATTGTATATTGTATATTATTTACTGCATATTGTATATTGTATAGTGTATATTGTATATTGTTTACTGCATATTGTATATCGTATATTATGTATCCCTATGAAAACGACGACCTATATACGACATATATAAAGCATATATAAGACCTATATGTGTTACATATATAAGACATATATAATGCATATATATGGCCTATATAACGCCTATATGTGACCTATATATATATATGACTTACATACGACTATATGTGACATCTATGTGACCTATATATGACTTATAAATGACATAACTGCAAAATTTATAAACTCGCATATATGCTTTATATAGGTATTATATATCTTAAATATATGCATTATATATGCCGAATATATGCTTTATATAGGTACAAGTATGTCATATCAATGAACTAGTCAATCAAAAATCACGAGAGTTTATTAATCTTCATCAACTTTGTATATTGGTTTTCAAATGCGTTTATGTAAAAAACTTCCAAGACAAGTTTATTACAATAATACAAAAATTTCTAACAGTGTACCAATAAAATCACGTCAATGTTTAAAAAAAGATTCAGTTGATAAGTTTTGAATTCATTTATTTTGGTCCATCTAAATAAATCAATGAACGAAATTTTTTTCGATGTTTATAATGCTTTTCATAAGATCTGATACTAACTTCTTAGTACCAAAATTTCGAACTGAACGAGCATCAATTGAAAAAAAAAACAATAATATCTTTTTACAAAAACTGTTTATTGGTCATTTATAATGAAATTTCAACTCGTTTTAGTGACGTAAAGTACTTACATGCTATATATGGCATTGAAGTTAATTTATTCGCGACACAAATTATTGGCTAAGCTAATTTGAACGTAGGAATAATACTATCGTACATTTGTACAAACATTAATTATTTATTAAGAAGTTAACAAATAAATTTAAAATTGTTCATCTTTTTAGAGCTGTACAAAATTAAGTTATAATAATGTAGCAATACTGATTTTCTGCAATAAACCTTTAATTTTTTTCTATTACGATTTATTTTATATTTTTAGCTTAAGTAAGAATACAGTAACTTTTCATCAACTCACCTACATCTTGAAATAATTGTATGTACATAGAAATAATTAGCAATAATTACGTCGGAAACATTCATGGTATGAAATGTAGCTTGTATCCCGAGTCGAAATTTTCAACCGCTAATTTTTCTCCTTTACCCTCCATTCATGCAAAAGTGGAAATATCCGCAGTTTTTGAGGTTGAACCCATTGTTCTTGAGGTTCAACAGAGGTTTGAAGCTGAACCTCTGTTCAGCCTCAAGAACAATGGGTTCAACCTCAAAAACTGCGGATATTTCCTCTTTTGCATGAATGGAGGGTGAAGGAGAAAAATTAGCGGTTGAAAATTTCGACTCGGGATGTGTAATTATTAACAAGAAAAAGCACTATCTACACTTATTTTCGACGTGTATTTAAATGACAGTGAAACAATATTTTCATATGTTTAACTGATGAATGATTTTTCTACGAATTCATACGAAACTAGCGATAATTAGCCAGTTAATTTAAAAAATGGAATAAATAGCTCTAATGCAATTTCATAATACTGTTCATTACGATACATAGAATATGAAAAAAATTAGCATGAGCTGACATTGTACTCGTTTAAAAATTTCACAATGACTCGAAAAATGTTTTACTAGTATTTGCTTTTTTTTTCTTATGTCATAAAAATCTCAGAAAAGTATGACTGTAACTGAAATCTGATTGAACGGCAAGAATGCTCTTCTATTTCTGGTCTTTTCCTTTCTTTTCGCCACTCAAGATTTCCTGGATTTCTTCCAAACTCTTTCCTTTTGTCTCGGGAAGTATCAAAAGAGTGAACAAAACGCTAACAACGCAGCAAACGCAAAATACCCAAAAAGCTGTGTAGGAACCAAAATTCTCCTTGACGTTTATGAAGTACTTGGTGATCAGGAAAGACAAAAGCCAGCATATACAAACAACTAATCCAGAAGCTTTGCCTTTCACTTCTGGAGCGAACATTTCCCCCATCACAGCCCACTGCAATGTTGAATTCATAACAATAGATAATTACAGGTTGAAAATTTTGCATGGAAAAAAAAGTATTTGCTGTAGCAGAAAAAAATGTGCTCTACTCCCACCGGGGCTCTCCCCATGGACCCCCTGCTGAAAAAAGTCGTTCCATCAAGTTGTGTTGAAACAGCACATCTTTTTGATACAGCAAACTCTTTTTTTTCGTGTGCGTTGTTTGCTTTAAGAACGAGTCAGAAATATGAACAAAAACTCACTGGTAATGGTCCCCATCCAACGCTGTACAGGGATATGAAAACTGCAAGAGATATCACTGGAAGCCATGAGATTGCAGTTATGTCTGAGTCAGTGGCTTCTTTGAGGTAGAAAAATAACCCTAACGCTCCCTGAAATCGGAAATTCATCATGAATTTTCAAAACACTGATTTTTGGAAATTGAAATTAAAAATTTTTTACCGTCGTGATGGCTGTTCCAATTCCTGAAGCGAGCAACAAAAGTCGGCGTCCGAGACGGTCGACGACAACGGGCGTCACCATGGACGCCAAAAATTGTACGATTCCTACTATAATCGTAGCTATAGCGGGGTCAATCGAGGATCCAGCATCTTTGAATATATCTTGAGTGAACATTAGAACGACGTTGATGCCAGTTAATTGTTGGAAAGATGCCATGGCACAGGTTAACCAGAGAGCTTTGAAATTGGATTTGACAGTGAAGAGATCGGACAGTTTCACTTGAGTGGCGAAAGCTGCGTCAATGACCGACTGAACAAATTCCAATAAAAGGTTTGGAAAAAAAATTTTGGGAAAAAGAAAATTTGGGAAAACAAATTTTGGGAAAAATGGGCCCTAAAAAAGCAAGACGAACATTTGGTACATTTTTACCTGCATTTCATCAGCTTCTTTTTGCACTGCATCTTTGTTTGTTCGTCTCAATCTGACCAAGGCATTGATGGCTTCATCTCTGTGACCTTTGGAAAGTAGAAAATAAGGCGATTCCGGCATTGTGATAAAAGCAAACACAAATATCACAGGAACGCATAGCGAAACCATCCATAAAACTGTGTATGAGACGTATGGTCCAATGCAGTAAGTGAAGAGTAATCCGAAGGTAATGAATAATTGGAGGAAACTTCCAAGTGTTCCTAAGAGAAAATCCATAGAATGTGATTTGAAATTCTGTACCTCAAAATTCTGGTGCTAAATTGTATTTTGAAATTTGAGGAGTTTTTTGAAGACTCTTGTTAGTTTTATAAAAGTGGTATCACGACTTAAAAAAAGAATTTTCACTGTAACTCGAATTTTCTATCTCGGTTTTTTTCAGAATACTAATTTCACTATTTGTATAAACAAATATAAATAAAAATAAACAAAAAAGTTATAAAAAATGCATTTTTCACGAATTTTACAGTTGTTTCGTAGTTGGGATTTATGGCGTACCTCGAATAGACGTCTGAAACAAATAAAATATATGAGTTGTTAGAGTATTATAATTTCTTTACGTCCAAGAATATTTTATATTTTCTAATCGTTTTTAAGTTTCTAACAAAAAATTTATCAATTTTATGATATTTTCCTTCAATATTCAACAAAAAACATTTTTTAACTTCTTATAATTTTACGAATTGTATTCAGAGTTTGAAATTCTGGCTTGATTAAGGTTACAGACATATTTCTGCAATGTTTATTACAAATATTGATTACAGTTAATTACAAACCTCAGCAATTTCACCGCAATACATTGGAACGACTGTAAAAGCCATTGCCAAAGCACAACCAGAGATGAACCGCGCGATATATAACATTAGGACACTTTTTGCGGTCGCTATCAAAACCCATGATAAGATAAATGGAGCAGCCGATAAAAGTATAGTTCGTTTCCGTCCAAATCTATAAACATTTCAATTAATAAGAAATATCTCGCGCCGCGAGAAAAGGTACCTTATGCAAAAGGTGCATAAAGCACTTTTTCTCGCGGCGCGTCACATTCTGTAATCATTTTTGTTATTTTAATTAAACGTACGTGTAAATATCAAAATATAGTACCAAAATACACTAAATATTAGCCAAAAATCTGACATTGTTTACGACGTACGATCTGACATTGAAGATTGGCCAAAACTGAATTTCCAAGTTTAAATAATTTATACATACTGTTCTCCAAGGAAACCGCCGATAAAACTGCCTGCAATTGCACCTAAGGAAATGTAAGATGCAATCGACGAATTTTCATCGTCAATTGTTGGTCGCCCGATAGGATTATCTTCTTCTATAGGATCTGCTTTTAGTTTGACAAAAACTGGCGATGTCCATGCTGTATTTTTTACGATTTCATTAGTTAAACCCATTGGAATCCAGATTCTATAGTTACAACAAATCAAATGAAATTTTACCTAAAGCCGTTCCTGCAGTAACGATCGCCAAATTAGCTGGAATCAATAAACATTAGTTGTTATTTGAAAGGAAAATGAAACAGATCTTGAAATATCAAAATGTTTTTTCCTTTGCGATTTTTCGAAATTGGCAAAATTGGAGGAGATATACGTGATTGAAGTTCTCGACCAATCAGCGCGCGCTTTTAGCTGGAATCGGGTCAATCAGTTGAGCCGGTTGAGCCTAAAAGCGCGCGCTCATTGGTTGATAACTGAATTTTGCGAATTTCGAAAAAATCTAGAGCAAGAAATGTTTTGTAATTGAACTCTTCAGATGAAGTTGAAAATTTTTTTAACTGCAGTACGTTTTTTAAAATTAAATTACAAAATATTACGTGAAGGGAAAATGAAACAGATCTTGGAATATAAAATTTTTTTCCCTTTGCGATTTTTCGAAATTGGCAAAATTGAAAGATATATATGTGATTGAAGTTCTTGACCAACCAGCGCGCGCTTTTAGTTGGAAACGGCCGATCGGGACATTTTAGTTGAGCCTAAAAGCGCGCGCTCATTGGTCGATAACTGAACTTTGCGAATTTCGAAAAAATCCAGAGAAAGAAATGTATTGTAATCGAATCTTCAGATGAAGGTTAAGGATTTTTTTAATTAAAGTACGTTTTTTTTAATTTAATTACAAAATATTACGTGAAGGGAAAATGAAACAGATCTTGGAATATACAATGTTTTTCCCTTTGTGATTTTTCGAAATTGGCAAAATTGAAGGAGATATACGTGATTGAAGTTCTCGACCAATCAGCGCGCGCTTTTAACTGGAATCGGCCAATCGGGTCATTTCAGTTGAGCCTAAAAGCGCGCGCTCATTGGTCGATAACTGAATTTCGCGAATTTCGAAATAATCCAGAGGAAGAAATGTTTTGTAATTGAATTCTTCCGATGAAGGTTGAAAATTGTTTTTAACTGAAGTACGTTTTTTTAAATTAAATTACAAAATATCACGTGAAGGGAAAATGAAACAGATCTCGAAATATCAAAATTTTTTCTCTTTGCGATTTTTCGAAATAGGCAAAATTGAAGGATATATACAGCGTGTGTCTCTTGAAACGATTAACGGAGAAGGTGCATAGGCAGTCCTTAAGCGCTAATGGAAACTGACCTGCGGCAGGGTCAAGGCGATCCTTATCATAAAAGGTTTCTGTTAGCGCTTAAGGACTGCTTATGCGCTTTCTCCGTAAATTGTTTCAAGAGACACACGCTGTATGTGATTGAAGTTTTCGACCAATCAGCGTGCGCTTTTAACTGGAATCGGCCAATCGGGTCATTTCAGTTGAGCCTAAAAGCGCGCGCTCGCTGGTCGATAACTGAATTTTGCGAATTTCGCAAAAATCCAGAGGAAAAAATGTTTTGAAATTAAATTTTTTAGATGAAGGTTGAAGATTTTTTCAACTGAAGTACGTTTTTTTTTATTAAATTAACAAAATAATTTTTTCTTTCACAGTAAATTTTTCGACTCTGATTACCAATTTTGACAACTTTCTGTGAATTAATTGTTATGTTATTTTCTGGAAAAAATCCCTGCAAGGAAGAGATTGCGATTTATTGTTCCCCATCAGAGATAATACCAGATAATCAAGTGAACGTCACGAGAGGCGTCTTGATAAATGAGTGATACGGTAATCGAATTGCAACGAGCAATTTCATTATCTCATAATATTCCTCGTGCATGATGTATAGAAAGAGTAACATGACGTTTAGTTTTTTTCCAAGATAAAGTACTCTACAACATCTCAGTTGTTTTTCTAATAAATCTGAAAACTATACTGTTTTTTTCAAAAAAAAAAAAAATAAATAAATTAAAAATGAAAAATTACTGTTATATCCAAAAATGAAAAAAATTGAATTTCCACACTGCAGGAAGTAATACATCAGTTTGAAGTGAAAAACGTAAACAAACGCGACAGACGTAATTATGTTAACAAAGTGATTTTCAACGTTAGAAAATAATAAATTTTGAAAATACGGAGATTTGAAACATGTACAACAATCGCTCATTTCATAACTATTATTAGTTACATAACTTACAAAGTTCTGAATTTATTATTCATCAGTTCGGAAAAAAATTGTTTTTTGTAACCTAAAATTGTAATTAATTGTTTAATCGGCAAAATGTCGATTTTTGCGAGCTTTTGAGATCTTAACAAGGCCAGTGATTCAACAGTTTTCATTGTGATTTTTCAGTGATACAAGTTCATGGAGCACTTTTAGCTTTATCATGCTCCGCACTTACTCGCGAGTTGACTAACTGCGATTGCAAACCTTGTAACAACTTCCTTATTACGGTAGAGAGTTGGTGTATTTTCTTTTCTCTCACGGATGCAATTGCTACTGTATTTACTCTTCATGTTCCACGATATGTAAATGAAACCGGATTTGTATGTTCAACAAAACATGTTTAAATTATTTTTTGAATTATGTAACAATAAACACTTGCTGCACTTTCGCGAAAGTAATTATATTTTACATCCAGTTTACGTAAAAACGAATGAAAAAAATGATTTTCTGGAATTTGATTTTAAAAACTTCCAAAATCGATGATTTTGAAGTTTTGAATGGAGATAAAGTCGTGGCACGTGTATTCATTATAGCTGATAAAAACATCAATTTAATTGCTAGCTTAATATTTTACCGCGTTATGTATATAGTACAATTAAGTCATAAATGTTCTCTCAGTGATAAGGCTGTTTATTTATTTTTGTTACTTTAAGATGATTTTTAATAACATACTTAATATGGTGTGATTTGAGCTGTATCAATAAATTAAGTTAGTTGTATTTTACATACTTATTAAAATAAATTTACGCTATTATGATTTATAATTGGAATAGATATTTATGCTACAAGGGAGAAAAAGGATAATTCCAACGAGTGCAAAGTTTGGGCACGAGCGAAGCGAGTGCCCAATTGCACGAGTTGAAATC
>JAPYZL010105461.1:0-12571 GCA_030522825.1 Platygaster orseoliae
TAACATTGTGTGCTCCTGGACCTAATACTTCAGAAAATGCAAAAAAACGATTTTGCGAAAAAATGTCAGTTACCACATATAGAACCGCCACCCCTCAAAATTCGGTCTAATTCTCTACTTTTTTGATAGGTTTTTACTATTTCGCATTTTTTTACATTTATCAAATTTTGTACGATTTTCTAGTTCTTTTGTGGATCACAACTTAGATTTCTATAATTTGATGTAACGAAATTTAATTCGATGATTGAAAACTCTAGTAACAGAAACTTTTGGAACGTTTTTTCGGTCATTTTGTATGTACCGAACAATCTTTCATCTACTTTTTGCGTGTTAATTTAAAGTTTTAAATGCGCAATAATTAAGTCAGGAAAAATTCCCGAATTTTTCCCGGATTTCCCTGAGGCTGGACACCCTGGATATGCATTTTATTCTGAAAAAGATCGTGATAATATCATTTTTTGCAATTTCCCAATAATAGGAAATCGAAATAATAAACACGAAACTCCGCGAATTACCGGATGGTTGCTTCAAGAATTTGCCATCCTTGAGAAGTGTTGATTTACGAAATAATTCGCTTTCCAAATTGGAACCGAAATATTTCAACGCGACTTCCTTGAATGCCTTGGCATTATCCGGTGAGTGCATGTACGTTTTATAAAGTCAGGAATGCGCATGATTACACGTAACATCATTCGAGAATGATTTTATGCCCACACTTGGAAGGCAATCCTTTTAATTGTGATTCATCGATGGCATGGATTTTGGACTCGAGAAATGATTCTTTGCCTAGCAAAATCGTAGATAAACATAAATTGCTGTGCTCGCATCCTTTTGAAGGAAGACCTTTGACTCCCGTTATTGAAGTCATTGTGGTATTGTTCTATTGAACGAATATTTGAAAAACAATTGCAGTTTAATGATGAACATTAACTAAAATCATCGCAGGAGTTGGAAAAAGAATGCAAAAAAACCGCGTGTAATTGCACGTTAGTCTATGCGTTTTTGAACAAAACTGAAGGATTTTTGAAAGCATTCTCCACTATGAATTGCAGTCATCGAGGACTCACGGAAATGCCGTCATTTTTGCCAGCCAATATTTCAGCTCTGCATCTTTCAGGGAACAATGTAAGTTTTAATAACTTGAAGAGTTCTTTGTTTTATTTTTTTTTTATACCTGTTACAGATATCGGATCTATCGCCCTTGAAAAATAATCTTATTTTCAAACATCTACTGGATCTTTATTTGGATAATAATGTTATTGAAACTATAACCATGTTGGATGGAACTTATTGGCTGGAGCATTTCAGGTTGCTAAGTCTCCGAGGAAATAAGTTGACAGACGTTTGTAGAAGATGATTTTTTAAAATAAGTTTTGTGGGCAGGTGCGCAGGCAGAGTGAGGTTTTGACGCTTCAAAATTCCAATAAAATTAAGTATTGTTTCATGTAAAAAAAAAATACTACTACAATTAAAATTTATAAAAAAATGCATGAAAAGTTGTTGGTTTATTATAAAATAGATAAAAATGATCGAAAATGAACTTACTGAAACCTTGAGGAATTCTTAATTGTAATAACAACAACTCTGGCTTCGGAAGAGTTTTTTCTTAAACAAAATTTTATAAATTCATGAAATAATTAAAATCTGTGTTATGTGATTTTTCCAAATATTAAGATATGGCGGCTTGATTCATGCTTGAAAGATACCCGAACGCGTCAGCGTCGCTTGGTGTCTCACTCGCACGCCATATAGGACTGCGAGTCAGAAGGAGAGCGCGAATGATGTTTCGGGTAATATATACCGTTGTCGTTTTACGACCCTTTGTGATGCGATGATCGCAATCCGACCGGATTGCTAATCTTTTATAACTTCGATTGCTGGAGTATCAAATTGTAGAAAGATAAATAGATATCCATAATAATATCAGAAAATCCTCTAAGTTTTATAAATTCTAAAAAATTAAACAACTGTAAAATCCTGAAATTAAAAAATCTTCCTCACGTAATGAGATCAATATAAAAACATATTTTTTCGAAAAATCCCTCCAGAAAATTTTGTCTGCCTACGCCCCTGCTTGTGGGTATTAGGTTTTTATGAAGATCGAAGTTTTGTTTTTCTACAGCTTCCAACCTACGCTCTGGAAAATGTTCTTCCACATAATACTAATGCGGCCAGTTTATACCTTGGAAATAATCCATGGTAATTTTTCATAATATTCAAAGCCAGTATAAACAGATGTTATTCATCTCGATTCAACCACATATGATTTCATTTTTCAAAGAAGCTATTGACATTTGTTTATAACAATTGGATCTTTATAACATGTCTCTTTGAAGGTCATTAGAACTCCGAAGAAAAAAATTCAAGTTCAGTGAATTGGAGAATTATATGAATTATTTTCGAGTCTTCCATATGAGTTTTGCAAAATAACAAAAGAGAAGAAATATAAAAAAATTGTAATGTATGTCAAAATTTGGAAATTGACAAAATTACGTAGATATAATAAAAAATCGATTGGAATAGATAATTTTTCTTATAATAATAAATATTTTAAAATCTTCAATCATTTCAACACAAATAACTGTGATAATAATAAATAAATAAATTGTAGTCAAAAATTATATTGAATTCCACTGGAATTCAAATGTTCAAGCAATTTTTAATTCTCGTGCATCGCGCACTAACCTGCAAATTGATTATTACGCTCGTGCTCACCAGGTGGCTACACCAAATTTTTTCTCGAATTTATCATTTTCAAATTCTCGTACACCGCATTAATATCGTTCAACCTTCAATAATTACTGAAATTCAAAAATCTCGCCACATTTAAAATATTTTTCGAACGACAGGACGTTCACAAAATTCATAGATTAATAGTTCTAAAGCTTGAAGGTGTATGGAAATTTCTAGCCTTCTGAAAATTCATGACAAAAATACTTAACAATAGTTTCTCATGTGTACCTTTTTTTCCAAAATAAATTGTTAGTTTCATAAAATATATTTTTCCATGAAAATTTTTGCTTGAATGTTTCAGGAGATGCGATTGCTTAGGTACACCTGGTTTTCAGGCACGTTATTTGAGAATTCTGAATCACTTAAGCCCAACCATTGCATTTAACGCGCAATTATGCCAACAACTGTTTGCTTACCTCAATTCATTCAGAATATGACCATGTTGTCTGTGGAACATCCCGAGAAATCATCTTTGTAAGACTTTCTCAAAAACGCGAATAGCAAATAAGTGGGCGTGTGTTCCAGGAGATGCTAATACGATATCCAAACCTCGTCAAAGATGTTGATGACGTCAGGTGTTCTGAAGATCAAAGCGAAAATTCGAACAAAGCAGTATACGAAATTTTATGTTTGAAAACGTCTCCATCCCCAATGAGATCTTAATCAAATCTGTCTTTCAGATTCGTGATTTGAGCAGAACCGAAATTTGCGTGTTACCAGATGGAAATTTTTGGATCAATCGAATGGACATTTTGAACATTGTCCTCGTCTCTCTTATAATATTAATAATAGGCAAATTGTTTTACGATTACATTTTGTATAAAAAATCAGGCAGGCTGCCATGCATCGTCTCTCGAATGCCTTAAGGGGGTAGTACACTAATAAATACCTGTTTTTAAACAGTCATTTTTTGACATTAAAATCTATTACTCAAATGTGGATTTATCAACACATTACACATCCACACAAAAAAAGGTCATATCCCAGAAGGAAGACTTACCTTATCTTATATTTTCGGGGTCGCTGAAACCGAACCTGACGTCAGAATTGCCTGATTAGCCTTACTTTCTTTCTACCCCTAAAAAGGGATGGAAAAATTACTCCCATTCAGGAGCTCCGAAACATAAATTGCTTTTTGCTGAAAAAAAGTTTAGAGACTGATGATTGTAAGATTCTGATACACTTTTCCGACTTTTCCGCATTTTATGATTTTTTCTACCCCGGGAACTACCCCCTTCAAAGGGTTGAATATATCATTAATGCATTTCCCGCTTTTTTAAGAAATAAAATACAGTTTTCCTCCATATAGTTACACTGTGAGCCGTGTAATGAATGTATAGATGTTTTTACAACACTTTTTCTACCCTTAGTTAAAAACAACCCCTATAAAGGGAGAAATATTTCTACAACCTCCTTACTTCGAAGATTCAAATATTCAAATATTAAACTTTCAAAGTATTATTAAATCGAATAACCATTAATTTTATTTTTCACATTTCCTCTGTACAATTCCTCTACAATACTCTTCCACAAAAACAGTCAAATTATGGACAATCAACGTTTATGCTTTTTCGAGTGTTTTTTGTGTTTAGACTTCTCTTTGTGTTTGTGTTTCTTTTTCTCCTTCTTCGATTTCTTGCATTTCTCCTTCTCCACCCATTTTCCCGAATACGACTCTAATTTAGAAACTGGCATCGACGTTGAATGTCCTTCCTTAAGTTTCGACGATCCTTCCATGGGCAAAACTGGCCCATAAACCATGGGAACCTCGATGTCTTTACTTTCCTCATCGCAGCTTTTACTCGTATTTTTCACCACTGAGGTCGACAGACTGTCCAAGTCCAACTTGGCGAAAATTCCCCTCGGAGGTGAATCGTTCCTCAAAACATTGATCTCCGCCAAAGGCTGCCCAATCAAAACCGACTTTACAACGTTCACGTCGACATTTTCCTCCACTTCCGAATCCGAGTCTTCGCTGCTACTCAAAAATATCGCTTTGAACAAATCCTTTTTGTCCTGCAAACTTTCCTGGCATTCCTCGGGTTTTTCGACATCAATTTCCTTCGTTTCGTGCACAAGTTCATGGCCTGAACTTTTATCCACCAAAACTTCCGATAACTTTTGTGTGTTTTCCATTTCTTTCGCATTTGCGCTAGTCGAGACTTGAGGAATCGTTTCGTGCACAAGCTCATGGCCTGGACTCTCATCCACCAAAACTTGCGATGCTTTTTGAAACTTGGACGTAATTTCCCAATCCATCGAGGCAAAAACGGACGATTTTTGTTTGTTTTTGAGTTCCTCCGGTTTAGCGCACCCTGTTTTAGGCTCAGGGACGTTAAACCTTTTGCAAACTATGGAAGAAGGTTGCCAAGGAGTTTTCTCGCGAGTCAATGTCCCGAACATTTTCAACTTGGCTGCTTTTATTATCGGATCGTCGGCAACGTTTTCTGCGACTTGTTCTTTTTTGGAATCTGCGCTTGATTTTTCATTTTGCAATAGCTTCGCTTTTTCGAATTCCCCACGTTCCTGTTCTTGTTCCCACAGGGTCATGGAGAATTCGCACTCGTATTCGCCTGTTTTCAGATAAACCTCGAACCTACTCTGTTTTTCAGGATCTGCAAAAGGCTTTGAGAAATCAGCTTCGGCTCTGACGAATCTCGAGGTCTTGAGTTTTTCCATCCAAGACGGAATCTTCGGGCTCGTTTCTGTTTTCTGTTCTCCATTCAAGTTCAAACTGCGAATTATCATGTTGGAAGCTACTGATTTCTTCGGAATTTCCTCAGCTCCTAAAATTTTGCCCCTGGTTTCGGCGTTCAACATTGGTTTTTCTTGTAACTGGGGCTCGAATCTGCTTTTTTTCATAACGTGCACAGGTTGGAAATCCTTGGGTAACAGCGGAGGTCTGTACAGCGCGGTCAATTGATACGGTTTTTTGGAAGGAACGAAACCTTGAATGCATCCTCCCGAGACGATGCTTTTCTTGTCTTGGGACCATCTCGACTTTTTCGATTTTTCCGGCCCGAGGGAGAAATCGTATTGGGACATGTCTTCGTTGTGGTAAATATCGCTGTCGCTCGTTTCAAAAGCTCCAACGCCGAAAGCTTGGCCTCGGATCGACAGTTTTTTGTTTTTTTCTTGCAAGCGAAAAGTTGGTTCGCCGAACAAATTTATGTGTTGGGAGAGAACAGGTCGTTTGTCGAGGCCGACGTAGTCGATGCCGAAGAAGTCGTCTTTTGGCAGAGGCCTGCAAAAAAATTTTTTAGTCAAAATTTCCTCACAATTTATTGATATTCGTCGATTTTCCCAGTCAATTTATTGTAAATCAATATGCTTAAACAAAATAATTTCATGAAAACAATGTTAAATCCTTACTCAGCAACCCAAAAAACTATGAAAAGTACATGTACGTTATAGAAATAGGATTGTGCAAAAATTTGTTTAAAAAGATTATTTAAACAAAAGAATTTTACAAAAACAATGTCGAATTCAAACTCAGCAACCTAAAAAACCATGAAATGGACATATATGTTGTGAAAATAAGATTGTTAATAAATTTGTTAAAATAAATTGTTCAAACAACAAAATTTTACAAAAACAGTGTCAAATTCAAACTCAGCAACCTAAAAAACCATGAAATGGACATATATGTTATGAAAATAAGATTGTTAATAAATTTGTGTGAATAAATTGTTCAAACAAAAAAATTTTACAAAAACAATGTCCAATTCAAACTTAGCAACTCAAAAAACTATGAAATGAACATATATGTTATGAAAATAAGATTGTTAATGAATTCGTTTAAATAATTTGTTTAAACAAAAAAATGTACAGAAACAATTCATTTAAACAAATTTATTAACAATCTTATTTTAATAACATATATGTCCATTTCATGGTTTTTTGGGTTGCTAAGTTTGAATTTGACATTATCTTTGTAAAATTTTTTTGTTTGAACAATTTATTCAAACAAATTTATTAACAATCTTATTTTCACAACATGCATGTCCATTTCATAATTTTATCATTTGCTGAGTTGGAATTTCACATTGTTTTTGAGAAATTTTTTTATTCAAACAATCTATTTAAATAGATTTATTAACAATCTTATTTTCACAGCATGTCCATTTCATGGTTTTTTAAGTTGCTGAGTTTGAATTTGACTTGGTTTTTGTAGAATTTTTTTATTTAAACAATCTATGTAAACAAATTTATTAACAATCTTATTTTCACATCATATATGTCCATTTCATGGTTTTTTAGGTTGCTGAGTTGGAATTTCATATTGTTTTAGTAAAACTTTTTTGTTTGAACAATTTATTTAAACAAATTTTTTAACAATCTTATTTTCACAACATATATGTCCATTTCATGGTTTTTTGGGTTGCTGAGTTGGAATTTCACATTGTTTTTGTAAAATTTTTTTGTTTGAACAATTTACTTAAACAAATTTATTAACAATCTTATTTTCACAACATATATGTCCATTTCATGGTTTTTTAGGTTGCTGAGTTGGAATTTGACATTGTTTCTATAAAATTTTTTTGTTTGAACAATTTATTTAAACAAATTTATTAACAATCTCATTTTCACAACATACAGGGTATACCAAAATCTCTGTGCCAAAAAAAATCCAATATTCCTTATCAAATTCTAAGACGATTTTTCCTTTACCACTTTTTACAAAACTCAAAATCAAAAAAGATATTCAAGTTTGAAGTTTCAACGAATCAGATTTCTCAGATTTCAAACTCGAGTATCTTTTTTGATTTTGAGTTTTGTGAAAAGTGACAAAGGACTTTTCGACTCGGAAAAATATGAAGAAAATTTGGGTAAAGTTTGGTCCATGGTTTTTATTTATTGTTTAAATTTCAAACTTCAATAACTTTTTTGATTTTGAGTTTTGTAAAAAGTGGTAAAGGAAAAATCGTCTTAGAATTTGATAAGGAATATTTTTTCTGACACGGGGATTTTAGTACACCCTGTATATGTCTATTTCATGGTTTTATAAATAATAAATGATAATGATAATAAAGGTAACTACTCAGAATCAAATCCAATACCTGCAATATCAATCAAAAGTTCGAAAATTATCTAATTCCAGTTATGTTGTAATATTTGAAGTCTCTCACTCTCTCTCTCTCTCTCTCTCTCTCTCTCTCTCGCACAGGTCGCCATCTTGGTTTATATTATATATCGTTAAAAATGCTTACATTTCAAGTTCACAGTCATTTGGGGCAAACTTGACGTGAGCGAAATCGTCGTCTGATGACTCCGAATCTGAAGCAGTCATTCGAAATTTGCTTGATTTGGATTTTTCCCTTTTCGTCACTCGTGGTCCTACGCCTTGGCCTGGTTTCCAGCCCATTTTTTTCAGAAGTCTTACGCCGATTCTTTCCCTATAAATCAAGTTAAAACAATTAGTAGAAATAAAACAAAAATCGTTTCATTAAATATGTAATACCAATTACCTCGTAATAACGAGAAAATCCTGTAAAACTGGAGTTCCAGGAATAGGTCCTTCGCCAGACTTGAATGTCTTAGATCTTTTCAGACTCGGTTTATCGTGGTTTTGGAATTCTTGCATTGGTCGAATCGAAATCGGTGCAATTCCAAATTCCCCGACATCTTCTTCGTCCATGTAATCTTCTGGGCGATGAGAAAATGTCTTTGATTTGTTGCTCCGAGAAGATTTGAACTGCTGAGGTTTCCAGCCATCGCGCGAACCAACGGTATTGAAGTAACCGGCGCTGAATCCACCGGTGAACGCGCCGTGGAATCGACGCCGACCTTGCTCATCCGTTGCAATTTGTTCTTGAACGGTGATTGGTTTCTTTCGTGGGACTTCATCTGCAAATTTTTTCATATTTTTATATTATCGAATCATATATTATAAATATTTTTCCAGATTTTCATGATGTTTCGAGATCAATATTTTTTATTTAATGTTTTCACACTGTTAATTGGTATGAATGAATTTTCATCGTTCAAAAACAAATAATACTATTATCAATAAAATATCATTGAATATTTTATTTATAAATTAAATGTAATAATGATAATATATTATAAGCAGCTGATAATAATAATAATCTCGTGCCTTTCAATTTCAGATATTATAGATTGTTTTTTCTTGAAATGAATTCTGATTATTAATTTTTAGCTAAGATAGTGTAGAAAATGTAAATTTGCTGATTAATAGAAGAAAAATTTGAATATGTGAAAATGTTAAAAACTATAAAAATATTTCAATTTTATAAAATTAATTAATCAATAAAATAAATGAATAATTAATGAAAATTATTTGATAAAATTTAATTGTTAAAAGTAAAAAATTATACTATATAAGAGTCCATAGAAATTCCAGAAAATTTTTCAAATCATAAAAACTCTGAAGATTTAGTAAAAATAACAGAATTTCATGAAAGAACTTTTTTCTGAAAATTTGTATATAGCAATTTGAAAATCGATCAAAATTTGAATTTCAGTGCATTGAATTCTGAAAATTGATATAGCAATCTATATAAATATTCCAAATTTATAAAAAAACAAGAGAATCCTTCAAATTTAACAGAATACTAGAAAAAAAATGTGATAAATACAAAAAATTTATTAATTTTCAACATCTATGAAAATATCATTGTTTAAAAAATTTTAAAAACCTTCAATTCTATAAATTAATAAAATAAATAAATAAATAATAAAAATAATTTAGCATTATTGATACTGAAAAATTATATTATATAAGAGTCCGTAAAAATGCTATAAAAATATTCGAAACATTAAAACTCTGAAGATTTATTAAAAATAATTGATTTTAATGAAAAAAACTTTTTTTTTAACTCGTGTGTAGTAATCTACAATTATTCTAAATATCTGCAAAAATATAAAAATTTTCTGAAAATTGATCGAAATCTGAAATTTAGTGCATTGAATTCTGGAAATGATTATAGCAACGTATATAAATATTCCAAATTTATAAAGAACAAAAGGATCCTTCAAATTTCACAGAATACTAGAAAAAAAATTTGATAAATACAATAAACTTAATAATTTTCAATATCTATTAAAATATCATTGTCTAAAAAATTTTAAAAACCTTCAATTCTATAAATTAATAAAATGTATAAATAAGTAATAAAACCAATGTAATATTATTGATAAAAGTAAAAAATTATATTATACATTTAAGAGTCCGTAAAAATGCTAAAAAAATTTTCGAATTATTAAAACTCTGAGGATTTATTAAAAATTATAGAATCCAATGAAAGAATGTTTTTTTAATTCGTATATAGCAATTTTTAACTATACTAAATATCTGCAAAAATATGAAAAATTTCTGGAAATTGATCAAAATTGGAATTTTAGTGCATTGGACTTTGGAAATTGATATAGCAATATACAGAAATATTCCAAATTTATAAAAAAAACAAAAGAATCCTTCAAATTTCACAGAATACTAAAAAAAATGAGATGAATACAATAAATTTATTAATTTTCAATATCTATGAAAATATCATAGTCTTCAAAATTTTAATAACCTTCAATTCTATTAATTAATAAAATGAATAAGTAAATAGTAAAAATATTTTGATATTATTCATAAAAGTAAAAAATTATATTATATAAGGGGGTAGTCAGGTTGAAATGACTTTATTTTTAACAACGTTTTCTTGTTATTTATTTTTGTTTAACATTTACAACTTTTTAATATGTCGTGAGGCATGTTATTAACTAGCAAAAAGAAAAAAAAATTTTTATCTTTCATCAACATCTCCCCAATTTATGGGCGATACAATAAGGGCATGTTGAAAAACGGTACCCATAATTTTTCAACTTTGAGTCGTCTGAAACACAAAAACCAAAATTTTTCTTATAGAGCACATAAATGGCTATAGCATGAACTACAATTATGAAAAAATATTTATTAACAAACAAATTATGAAGAATTTTGCGACTTTTCGCTTTTTTTAAACACATAACTAAGTTGGTTTGTTATTAAATATTATTGAAAAATCAAGGCCGTAGTTCATGCGATAGCCATTTATGTGCTCTTTGGGAAAAATTTTGGTTTTTGTGTTTCAGATGACTCAAAGTTGAAAAATCATGGGTACCGTTTTTCAACATGGCCTTATTTTATCGCCCATAAATTGGCCGGATATTGATGAAAAATGCATTTTTTTTTGTTTTGCTAGTTAATAACATGCCTCATGACATATTAAAAAGTTGTAAATGTCAAACAAAAATAAATAACGAAAAAATGTTGTTAAAACAAAGGTCATTTCAACCTGACTACCCCCTTAAGAGTCAAAAAAAGGACAGAAAATTTTTCAAATCATAAAAACTCTAAAGATTCATTAAAAATGATAGAATGTTATGGAAGAACTTTTTTTAAGAATTCATACACAGCAACCTTTAATTATACAAAATATCTGCAAAAATATGAATTATTGCCACGAAATTTGATAAATGCTATAAAAATATTGAAATACAAGAAATGTGTGGAACATGAAAAAATTTGAATTTTTATGCATTGAATTCTGAAAATTAATATAGCAATCTACAGAAATATTCCAAATTTAGGAAAAACAAAAGTATCTTTCGAATTTCACAGAACATTAAAAAAAAAAATTTGGTTTATACAAAAAATCTATTAATACTCAACAACTATGAAAATATAATTGTCTAAAAAATGTTCAATCCTAAAAATCTATATTGGAAAACATAAAAATACTAGGAAATTCTTGAAATAGTATAAATACTAAAATATAAGAAATAACAAAAATTACTTAAAATACTAGATATTTTTTTAAGAGATTGTGTTAACTAAAAAATCTATTGAAATACTGAAAATCTTTGAATTTTTCAAAATCATACAATTAAATAATGTAGATCCTTAAAAATACCAGAAAATACTACAAAATGTTCTAAATAACATACTTTAAAAAATTTTGTTAAATTAATGAAATACTTGGAATCAGTGTTCTGATTTATCAGAACATCAATAGGTCAATATCAATCATTCATAATCATAACGAATATGGATATTAAATTAAATAAAAAAAATTATAAATTTCAATGTCATAGAGGAATATAATTTTTTGTAAGGGTTTTATAAAGATCAAAAAAGTTTTTTTTTTATAAATTAAAATTATAAATAAATACTGGATAAAAACTAAGAGTATCAGAATTTTAGTAAGAATTTTTTTCTGAAAAATCTGAATAAATACATATTGATCTATAAAACTTGTAATTCTAGAACATCAAATTCTAAAAAACCTAAATGAAAATCTATAAGAATACTATAAAACTTTAAAAAGTACAGAAAATAAACAATTTATAGAATATTAAAAACCTACGAAATTAGAATTATAGAGCATCAAATTCTAGAAATCTATAAAACAATCTACAAATTAATTATCAATTAATAAAAATACTAGAAACTCAAAGTCGTAAATTTTGATACTTTAGCATCGAAATCTGTAAAAATACGACAAAATTGTAAAAAAAAAATTTCAGAAATTCTTAAAATACTTAGAAAATATATTTCTTTTGGGATTTTATGATTTTTAATTATCGAAGATCTGGTTTTGCTAGTATAAGATTTTCCAATTTTATGAATTTCAGATTTTTACAGTTATACAAATTTTAGATTTCAAGGTCGAACATTTTTTATGTATGAATTCATTTTGATGGAAATCATTTTTTGTGATTTTCAAGTCACTGAGGTTCAAATTATGTCCTATTTTAAGGGGGTCTTCTACCTTGTGGCCTCGTTTTTGATACTGTTTTTTGACAACGGATTGCAGGGGAACTAATAATGCAATCAAGGTGCGGTTTT
>JAPYZL010105499.1:0-14745 GCA_030522825.1 Platygaster orseoliae
AGTGTATTTTAGTGGGATTCTGCCGATCTGATCAAAAGTTGTTTCGCTAGGTTCACGTGAACTTAGCAAAAAGCCAATTTTTTTGTTGATAAACAATAGTGACAAAATTTTTTTTTCACAACTAATTAGCGGCAAATGAGCGGCAAATTATAATGTTATCAACTACCGAATGCGTAAATGTTGTTTCGCTAAGTTCATGCACATTAGTCTGAGTAATAAGCTTCACCAGGGTCCGGCAACTCAGGTGACCCCGAAAGTTGGGGAAGCAAGAGTAGCAGGCCCATGCGCAGGTAGGGTTTTGAGGGGTTCTAACCCCCCCCCCCTTAGGATGTTTTTTCCCCTAAATTTCCACGAACAATAGAGTACTTATTCTAAAGTTTTACTGTTGTTTTTTTAGGAATTATATTCAAAAAAGTTTGACAACCTTTTTTTTTTAGAAATCATATTTTTATATAACCTCTCCCCCCCCCCCCCAAAAAAACGTCAATCCCGAGCACGGGGCTGAAGAGGATCTCTATTTTCCGGGGCCCCTTCTAATTTTGAGACAGATTAAATTTTTCCAATATATTCTTGCGTAATAAATTATAATTAACTATATTCTGTTGAATAGAATCGAAAATTTTCAATTTCGGTTGTGTGCTAGCTTAAGGAGACCTATATCTATAGACGGCGTTTTTCACGACCCAACTTTACGCGTGGATTAAAAAAAAAGTATTGCTCGTAGAAACATGAAATTTGAAGGATTTGTATTTCAGAATGTACCCAAAAATACAAAATATATCGTTTGTTGAAATTGAGCCTCAGTGCTGAGATCTGAGCGCTCAAAGTTAACCATACCGTTTTCGAGAGGGCATTTCGTGTGTATTCTACAGCCTGCACATTTGATTTTACGAAAAAAATTCATAAGCGTTTTTTGTTCGCAATTACGTTCTCCAAGAAGTGACGTCGAGTTTTTTAATTTTTTAATTTTTTTCCAATAATTACTACACTTTCTTCTAAAAAATCTATTTTTTTTCTATTTTATTTTTTTTTTTTTTGAAAAAGGGACACAAAAAAATTTTTTCTTACAACTTTTAGCTTCGTCACTCCCTGGAGAATTTTATCCTCTTCAAAATGATATCAAACTTATCAAAATCAGTTAAGCCTTTTTTGAGCTATGATGCACACCAGTTAAACGGTATGGTTAAGTTTGAGCGCTCAGATCTCAGCATTGAGGATCACTTTCGACAAACGATATATTTTGTATTTTTGGGTACATCATGAAATACAAATCCTCCAAATTTCATGTTTCTACGAGCAATACTTTTTTTTTAGTCCACGCGTAAAGTTGGGTCGTGAAAAACGCCGTCTATAGGTATGGGTCCCCTTAAGTCTTAAGCTGGCGCACATGTTCATATTTTTGAGAAAAATTAATTTTTTTCGCTATCTTCTTACGTAACATATTATAATAAGCTGTAATCTGTCGAAAACAATTAAAGATTTTTAAATTTGGTTGATATATGCTAGCTCAAGTCTTAAGCTATCACACATGTTCATATTTTTGAGAAAAATTAATTTTTTCCGCTGACTTCTTGCGTAACAAATTATAATTAACTGTAATCTGTCGAAAACAATTGAAGATTTTCAAATTTGGTTTATGTGTGCTTTCTCAAGTCTTAAGCTGGCACACATGTTCATATTTTTGAAAAAAATTAATTTTTTCCGCTATATTCTTGCGTAACAAATTAAAATTAAATGTAATCTGTCGAAAACAATTAAAGATTTTCAAATTTGTTTGATGTGTGCTAGCTCAAGTCTTAAGCTGGCACACATGTTCCTATTTTTGAAAAAAATCTATTTTTTCCGCTATATTCTTGCGTAACAAATTATAATTAACTGTAATCTGTCGAAAACAATTAAAAATTCAAATTTGGTTGATGTATGCTAGCTCAAGTCTCAAGCTGGCACCAGTGACGTAGCTACCACTAGCCTGAGTGGTTAGCTTCACCAGTGCCTCGCAACTCAGGGGGCCCCCAAAGTTATGGTAGCAAGAGTAGCAGGCTCGTGCGCAGGGGGGGGGGTTGGGGAGTTCAACCCTCTCTACTCCATGGATGACTTTTCCCCATAAATTTTCACGAACAATAGAATACTCCTTCTAAAGTTTTACTTTTGTATTTTTTAGAAACCAGATTCAAAAGTCTGACAACTTTTTTTTTCTAGACATCAAATTCGAAAATTTGACGACTTTTTTTTTTATTAATCATATTTTCATGAAACCCCCCCCCCCCCCCCATCCTCCTCAACGGTAAATCCTGCGCATGGGAATGAAGAGTCAATTTATTTTCTTAGTGCCTCTTTCAATCGGTCAAACCAAGGCCCTCTAAATCGCAGCTACGCCACTGTCGAAAACTATATGAAGAAAATTTTCTTAACAATATTATTCCACAAAAAATAGACGAAAGTGATAATGATAAAAAATAATTCATAAAAATATCAATAATAATTTTTGAAAAATCAGTTAAATTTAGAACAAGTCCAGAAATTTTAGTTTTTCAACTCAAAATACAAATTATTATGTCTCTGAAGTTCCAAATGTTTAAAAAGAAACAGAAATAAAAAAAATTGTTCTACCATTTCTAGTATCGAAACAATTCATAATTATTGATATTTAACAAATATTATTTAACGTTTCGCATTATTTTAATTAAAACTATGGATACAAATGAAAAATAATTGTTTTTCGTTTTCGTTAATTTTATAAATGATCGGAACTTCGGGCACATCAATTATTATAACTTGAGAAGAATTTCTTCTGAAAAGAAATTATATTCATAAATGTTTAATTATGCAATATATAACTCAACATTTAAAAGGCAATAAAAATATTACATGTCGCTAAAAATTATAAATAATAAATAATATAACCAACAAGAAAATTTCAACACTATAGCATATTGAATGCTTTAAATCTGTGTACTATGATTATCTTAAAAATCTTTAAAAATTTGATGTATAAAAATCCAAACTAAAAGCATAAGATCCACCAGGTTGTGAAAAAACACTGAAAGCATGAGAAAAAAATGTTCTTAACTCAGCTAATTGAAAATCACAAAAATTGAATTCCATTACATTTATTATAAATATAAAAAAATATACAACTTTTGACTTTTTAGAAATTGGAAAATCGTACTCTCCTAACCACATCTTCAAGGATCAAAAAATATGAAATACTGAAATGTCCCTTAAGTTCGAAACGTTTGAAAATAAATGAAATTAAAAATTTTATAATTGTAATCAACTTTATCAATTCGAGTAATAAACATTTATTGAAATTCAGTAAATATTATTCAACCTTATAAACTATTTTATACTTTTTTCTTGGTTGGATTTGTAAAATTAATTTTTTATCATTTTCGTTTATCTCTTAAACGTTTGGAATTTCGGGCAAATATCCTGAAGGACATATATGTGTATTTTTTTTTCAAAAAACTCCTCTCGAAAATTTTTTCTGCCTTCGCCTCTGGTTCGAGGTGTACAAATTTTTTGATGCATGAACATTTTAGGGCAGCGCCCCCCCCCCTCCTGCCTAAGTCAAAGGACATTATAAAATATGTCAAGGTAATAACTTTTTTAACAATATTTGCTATTTCACCGAAATTATGAACTTATCCACCGATAATTATATTTTTTTTTAACAGTGTAAATGATTTTTTTTAATCAATTCATTAGAAATTTTTCGATTCGTCAATACAAATTTATACACGTAATCTTTTTTTTAACGATCTAGTTAAAAAATTAATATTTTCTATCAATTTATAAAATTTATATCATCTCAAAAATATCGCGATATAATAGCAAAAAACTTACATTTCTTTTATCAGCATCGGGAAACAAGTAGAACAGAATCGGCACGATCATGTCTTCTGCGATAGGATTATCGTTATTTTTGTCTTTTTTGCTTCTGGAGGCAGTTCTGCTGATGACCGTTGATATCGTCGGTATTTTAGGCTCCGTCAAGACATCGAAGACAGAATTCATATTTTGCAAACTTTCATCGTGGCTACCGCCATATCCCAGAAGGTCGACCAGAGTTTTGCGACTGTTGCACAATTGTATGAAGTAGGAGAGGCATTCGCCGAGAAGACAAGGAGGCGATGGCAACATGTCAACTCGAAGGTTCCATTTTGGTGCCATCGCTGGTTCAAGGTCGCTGAAAACTTCACTGTCTATGACCGCCTCATCGGAGACTTTTGGCCAAATGGCGTACAAATGTAATTCTCTGTAAAACAAAAAAAAACGGGTTATTCAAAATACAATGAAATTAAAACTTCCAGCATATTTTTAAGGATTTTATACATATAGGAGTTAAAAAGTACAAACTCAACATAAAATTGGAAGATACAATTTAAGGCGTTGCCAATAATTTTCCCGAAAACCGTTTACCCGAAAACCGTTTTCCCGAATCCGCTTTCCCGAAGGATTTTCAATTTTCCCCCGAACGAGAAATTTTCCTATCAGCCTAATGTCTAGAAATGCCATGGTTACGCATTTACAATTTTCAAACTTTTAAATTGTAATAAAAATTTTTAATTAATGAATTAAATTTTTAAATTTAATTTTTAAATTAATTTAATAAAATTTTTTAATTCAAAAAGTAAAATAAAATTTACATTTTTTAAATTACAAATTTTGACCATGACTTTTTTTATTGAAGACTTTTATGAAATTCTTATATGTATACAATTGAAATAAAAGTGAAATTCCAACCGAAATTCGGAAAATAAAACTTTCGAGAAAATTGTCGTTCAGGAAAGAATACTTTCGAGAAAATAGCCATTCGGGAAAATGACCGTTCGGGAACTTGGGTTCGGGAAAATGACCGGGAATCATTTTAAGTTGTAAACAGCTAGAAAGTTGATAATAATTAGACAGGTTTATGTTGAGTTTATAACTTGAAAATTGAGGCCAAAAAATAGAATAATTTAAATTGTAGGGAAAAATTATTACAATTTGAACGTTCTAATAGTCTAAATGTGACTTTGGGATAAGAAATGAATAAGTTGCCAAGTTGAATTGAGAAATAGACATGGAATGTAGAAATTTTGATACTTTCTAAGATTAGAATCTGAAATTTTTATATTCAGTTCGCCAATTTCGTAATATGTATTTCCAGTAAAAAATTCAAATTTCGTATTTAAAAAAAATGAAAAGCAATTGCACTATCAGCTAAATAAATAATTTTTTTTATTGTAGAGTATCCTGGTTATATTAGAAGAGATGAATGAACAAGATATCAACCATTTTTTTTATCGAAAATTTTTCGCTTTATAGATTATTATTATTATTACAAATTCAACGAATTCAAGATCAAAAGCTTGAACGCAAAATGTGTGAATAGTAAGAAAATTAGGAATTTTCAGATGAACAATTCAACAATCAGTCAATATATTTCTTTGGCTAAAAAAAAATACAATTCACAGCTATCAATTAAATACAAATCAATTATTCTGAATTTTAGAACACATAAATGTTTTACGACCATTTTTTAATATCGATTTTATGTACTACAAAAAAAAAGACGAAGATTCGAAAAAATAAAAAACAATAATGTTAGTAGAATCAATTATTGCAAAGTAAAATTTCGTTATCAGAAAAATTTTTTATTTTAATTTTTTTGATAAGAAATTTTGAAAATTATCAATATTTCGTACAAAAATTAAATTTACTGTATTCTTATAAATATCTGGTAATTAATAGAGGAATTGTGAAGTTGCGATTTTTTATTGCTGATATCATTATTTTATCAAAAAATGCCAGACACGTATAATTTTTGTCATATCTCAAAAATTGACATAGACACATTGTTTTAAAAAGTTTAACAAAGTAACGTCATTTGCATATGCAGTGTACCTATGTATACTGAATTAAAAATTCATATATCCTTTGAAATAATCTCTTTTCAAAGAAACAAAAAAATATGTATCGATTTCTTTTCGAAAATAATATATACTAGTCACCAAACTTCATTTTTTTCCATGCAACTTCCAAATTCTTTATTATATTATCAAGCGTTTCAAATTTATATAATTTAAAGACATTTTTTTAAATAATGGTAGAAAATCAAATGAAAAACAATTATAAGTACATATAAATTCAACTGATGACAATTGAAAAATTGTTGTCAAGTAAAATTACTGATTTCTCTGTTTTTAAAATTGTAAAAATTTCTTGTTATAAGAGTTAATGACAAATTTGCATTAATAATTATAATTTTCTTGATTTTTACGTAGTTATAATTAGATAGAATAAAATTTTTTTATCATATAAAAGTTTTGGATCCAAACTCTAATAAAAAATGAGCAGACCATTCGAGAACTTCGAAATTTCGCTTGTATGGTTAAAAAATCAAACCAAAAACATTACTTGACGAAAAGTATGTAATTGAGATATTGAATTTAGAAAAATCATTCGATTCATATCATTAAAAATACAAACAAATTTTGTGTTGAATTCTATGTCAATTTTGATAAAATTTACCTAAAATATTTAAACCACAAATTTTTGTATATCGAAATTCAATTGAATCCATGTTTATGATTATGTTGAATTTTTTATTTCTCGACTTTTTTTAACTTTTATTGTATTAGATTTTGCGTTAAAAATTCGTTTATGAGTTGAAAATTCGTTAGAGATAAAATTCGAAATAATTAATTTTTATTTGATTAGTAAAAGTTTTCTAGTTTATTAATACTTTACCCACTTCGTAATTTTTTTCAACAATAAGATCTGAGTTTAAAGAACTCATGTAATTGAAACAAAAAAATATTTTTATTTTATAATAAACGTAATATGCAATTAAATATGTGTATATGAATAATATACATTATTATATATAAATATTAATAATATATAAATATAACTAAAAAAAAAATTCTTTACCCAACAGTATCAACAGTAGCTCCGAATGGTAATTTCCCAAGTTCTGACATCCCAACGCTTTCGCCGTCCAAAAAATCAAAATCTGCTGGTGCCTGAGGCCACGCGCCATTGGTCCAATCTTTCAGTGAGTAAGTAAATTTCACAGAAATTTCAAATTCGTCTATTTTAGTGCCTATTTTCTGCTTGAACAGAGTCAACAATCCTGCAAAACCATACATACATTTATTCACTCGATTACATATAAAATTTTTTTATTACGATTCCTAAAAAACTGCGCGCATCAAAAATACTCACCAGTCAGATGTTTGCAATGTGGAGGAACCCTTTTCAAATGCACCATGTTGTAATGAACTCTGTGATTTTTGTTCAAAAACAATCCCACGTAGTATTTTTGCCATGGTTCCAAAACTTGAACAAATGCGGGAACTCGGCTGCGAAAGACGAAAAAAAAACTCTAAGTTTACCAAATGTCTTATAGTACATTAGAAAACACAATAAACAATTACCATCGACTGTTGTTTATGGCGATAGCAACAGAACTAACAAGAATATTAATTCTTGTCTCGTCGACAATCGCGTTTCCTTTGGTGACACTCAAAACAATGAACTCCTCGACTCCAAAAAAAAGTGCCAATTCTCCATGGGTTTTTTTGTCGAGCAAAGAGGAATTGAATTGATCGCTAAATTCGTCATTAGTGACGAATTCTTCCTCATCGGGGGAATCTCTGCTGGTTTTCAATTCTTTTTTTTGTAGCTTTGAGTATTTTAAGATGAACTCGACTTCTGTAAATAAACAATAGGTTTTTTGATGTTTTTATTTTTAAATTTTTAGCTTTTATTTTTATGTGATATTCAATTGCATAATTTTGTATTACTAAAGGCACTCAATTGCAGTGTTTTGTCATTTTTTGAAATCTTTAATAATTAATTTTATGAAAATAGTAATAATTCATAGTTTTATGAACCTGCGAAATTTATTTTTTCTTCTTTCTCTTCACAATTAGGCTCAACAACTTCATCACATTCTGAAGACGTGCTTATTTTAGGCTGGGAAAGTTTCCACTCGTGAATAACAGTTTCTAATTTGGCGATGAAGATCTCCCATTCAGTGACAGTTGTAAAATCATGGTGATGAATGTCTTCGATTTCAATGTTGTTCATTTTGATATTTCAGCCAAAGCCTAAATAAAAAAAAATGCAAGGTTGTAAAAGTTATTGTGTTAAAAAGCTTGACTTTTGTTACCATTTTTACACGAAGAAAAATTCAGAACAATTTTTCGATTGTTTTATTTTCTTTATCAAGACGTTTTTTATATCAACAATGTACATAAAATTATTACAATAACAATTTAGTTATTTATGATTATGAGTGCTGAATTACGTTGCGAAGTAAATGACAAATGAGTTTTCTTTTGCTGAGCGTTTTATAATAATTATAATTATAATATATTATACTATACATTAGTTATTATTTATTATTTTATAATATTTTTTTCCAATAATAATGAAAATATACGAAAAAAACTTTTGTGAATGTCTTGTTGTCGAGGAAAGATAGTTTAGTATTAAACATTGAACTGAAAATCGTAGATATCTATCAGACACTGAAACTAACTATGAATTAATATTTTAACACAAACTTTTCATTATTGTAATATTATGAAAATATTTAATATATTGTATTGATATAAATAAGTTATAACTATTTCCATATGAAAGGAAATGAATTGAATTAATAAAAGGTAATTAATTTCATTAAATTATTTAAATTATTACTAATTGTGTACAATTATTTTACTATTTAATTACTTATTGATCATAGATAATTAATCATTTATGATATATCTGTTATATTTTTTTTTCTGAAATTCTTGTAATGAAAGCTTAACAGAAAAATATAGCATTATTACTATAATTTTGATGCCCTTTAATATGGACATATTATCTTTCCATGTTTCGAAAACTTTATTTCGTCAAGAACTTTTTTTTCAATAACTCACGTTTAGCAAGGAGAAAAATGGTTTGGTTTCAACAACCATTAATTAGGTAAAATATGGACCCACCAAAGTTTTGGATACTACAACCTAAACTTTGGTTATGACAACCAAAACTTGTATTATAGCAACTAATGTTCCATTTTCATGATTGATACTTAGGTTGCAACTAATAACTATTTGGCTATCATACCTCAAGTTTTGGTTGTACTATCCAAAACTTTGGTAGTCTCATATTTTATAAAATGAATGGTTGCTGTAACCAAAAACTTCTCTCCATGCATATAAACTCTTGTGCAAAATATTTTTTATAGGAAATCGTTTGTCTGATAATTTTATAATCCTATCAAGAAGCTAAAAAGTTACAAATAATTTAGTTTGTAAAAGTTTATTTCTGCATGTACATTGTTGATATAACATTGATAAAGATACCGATATCGATACAGTTAAAATGTCGATGTATGAAAAAAAATGTTTACTCAGTAATCGTATAGTTATTATTTACTAAAAGAATTCATTATTTTCAATTATATGTATTAAAAATTGGGGGTGGGAAAAGGGGTTTTTCAGTTACTGAAAAAGTATGATATTATTTGTATTATTTGGAATACGTATTTTTAAAACTTTTCTATCAAATTTTTATTGAAGTTATAATTCATATTATAGAATAATTGTTTTTAAGACGGAAATTTCAAATTTTTCGGTTTTTTGAAATCATCTGAATTGATTAGTCAAAAATAAAATCTAAAATTTCAAATTTTTTCATTTTAATGATTTTTTTTTTACTACTATTTATTGAATTTGTCGGAAAATATTTTAATTCCAAAAATTGTTAATTTAAAGTATATATTGATAAGAATAGCAATCGAAATAAAATATCAAGGTATGCAGCAATTAAAAAAATTTTTTTACTCGGTTCTTGAATAATAATTATTCATTTGAAGAACTCATTACTTCTAATTATATATATTAATAAGGAGGGACAGGAAAAAGGCGGATATTTAAGCTACTGCAAAATATCATATGAGTAGTATTTTCTCTTATTCCCAACGTAAAAATTTTGTATCAATTTTCAATTCAAGTTGTTATTTAAAATAATTACAAAATAATTTCCATGGGACGGTAGTTTCGAAATTTTCAGATTCTTTGAAATTCTTGCAAAATATCTAAATTGACAAGTTGAAAATGAAACCCACACATTTAAATAACAAATTTTTGCATTGTCATTATTTTTTATTACCTATGATTTACAAATTTTGTAGAAAAATGATCAATTGGAGGAAAATACTAAATATTACACAATTTTCATTTCCATGAAAATTAATATATGAAAAAATTTTCATATGATAAGAAAATCGGGTAATATTTATTATTCTTTCCCAATTGTCATTTTGGCTTAAATTAATCATTTTTTGAAATATTTATACATTGGAATAGAGTGATCTTGAAATAATTGTTTTTCACTTGGTTATCAGATAATTTTTTATAGGGTTTTCAAAATTTGCAATTTTTTAATATTGAATTTCCACTTTTCAATTTTCAAATTTTTAAAAATTTGAATTCAATTTTAAATTTTAATAAAAATTAAATTGAAAATATAAATAAAAATTCCAAATTCCAAATTTTCAAAACTTGGTAAATTTTCATGGAAAAATATTTTAAGTCTAAAAATTGTTATGAAATGTATATTGATAAAGATCCCAAACGAATTAAATATATTATGTATGGAAGAATAAATTAAAGAATTATATCAAATAAATATAAATACTTTACATTATATTATTATATATTTTTACATCATTATTTTCATTTATATTAATAAATGATAAAAAGTTATGGGCTATGTCTATTGATTTAAATAAATAAATTAATAATAATAATAATAATAATAATAATAATAATAATAATAATAATAATAATAATAATGATGATGATGATGATGATGATAATAATAATAATAATAATAATGATGATGATGATGATGATGATGATAATAATAATAATAATAATAATAATAATAATAATAATAATAATAATAATAATAATTTTCATTTCTACTTATATGTAATGAAAAGTAAAAATGGAAAGAAAATGGATTGTAAAGCTACTGCAAAAGTACATAGATATTAATATTTTTACTCTATTTTCAACACAAAACTTTTTTATCTTTATCGTTTAAAGTTATAATTCATATTACTAAATAATTGTGTTTAAGACAGTAATTTTTGATTTTTCAGTTTATTGAAATTCTCGCAAACTATCTGAATTGTCAATTAAAAAAAAAATGAAACCTCCTATGTCAAAATTTTGCGTTGTCATGATTTTTGATTTACTAGGATGTATTGTAAAATTTTGTATTTAAAATTTTGTTCAAAAATATTTTAAATCCAAAACTGCATTTGCCCCTGAACCAGAAGTTTCTGTATCCGGCCCTGATTGTATTGATTTCCAAGAATAAAGTAAAGACTGAACATTTTAAATAAATGATTTGAAACTTTAAACAGCAAACAATACTGATTCAAATAACGTCGTAAATAATAACCTGATGCTGCTTATTCGATTCGAAAGTTCTTGCAGTTTATCACTTGCCAACAAAGATGTCCAGGAAAAACGACTATGACAATCGTCTCTTGATTAAAGCAATCAATGTGCAACATGTTTCGAATGTCATCATATCAAGCGATGGCACAATGCAATGTTGACGAAATTTTCAAAATTGTCAAAAAGTGACGTATTTATAAATAAAGCGAGCGCAGTACTGTGGCGCTTTTATTACGTTGCGGCGGTTTTTGGAACTACTCGCATCTGTGTTCTGTGATATACAGGGTGTCCTCTAAATACGAAAAAAGTTGCAGATATCTGGCAAAAATTTGTAATTTTTTTCCCTTGCCATTTTTCATAAAACTCAAAATCAAAAAAGTTATTCAAGTTTGAAATTTGAACAATAAATACGCTTTTCCGACAAATAGAGATAAAAACCACTGACTAAAATTTACCAACATTTACAAAACAGATTCGCTAAATTAATTTACATTTTTTAAATAAAAAATGTAATATTTTTTTTGATTTTGATTTTTGTGAAAAGTGGCAAAGGACTTTTCGACTCAGAAAAATAAGCAGAAAATGTAGGTAAATTTTGGTCAGTGTGGTTTCTGTCCCACGTTCTCCTCGTAAAAGCGCGTTTATTGGTTAAGTTTCAAACTCGAATATCTTTTTCATCTTTTTTTTTGATTTTTAGTTTTTCGAAAAACGACAAAATAAAAATTGTCTTAAATTTTTGCAAGAAATCTGCGATTTTTTTTTTTTTTTTGTATACATGAGAATTTGGGACACCCTGTATACAGGTTGTACCAATATTACCGAGCCAAAAAAGAAATCCAACGTCTTTTTTGAATTTCGAGTCGAAAAGTCCTTTGTTTTTTTTACAAAACTGAAAATCAAAAAAGTTATTCGAATTTGACATTCAAAGAATAAATGTGTTTTTTCAATAAGTGGGGATAAAAACAATAGGCAAAACTCTACCGAAATTAATTTTCCTAATACTTTTCTAAAGTTGAAAAGTTCTTTGCCACTTTACACTAAACTCAAAATTTAAAAAAATTATCCGAGTTGCAAATCTGAGAAATCTGTGGTTGTTTGAAATTTCTGACTCGAACATCTTTTTTGATTTTGAGTTTTGCAAAAAGTGGAAAAGGACTTTTCGACTCGAAATTCGAAAAGGAAAGGATATTGGATTTTTTTTTGACACGGAGATTTTGGTACACCCTGTATAATGCCGTTTATATCAGGTAATTTCACAAGGAGCTAAAATTTAAATGCATCACAATAAAATGTGAATAATTAACATATATATATATAATATTTATTAATAATTATATAATAATATTATATCCTGCAAATCTATAAAAGTATGAAAAATTTTTAGAGAGCTTTGATTTCTAGAGCATCATCGATTTTCGCAGAAAGCTATTCAGAATTTCATAATTTTAGAAAACCAGTGGCGGATACAGGGGGGGGGGAGCGATAGGGGCGATCGCCCCCCCCTGCTCCTGAAAAAAGGTGCTTTATTATTTAATTAATCACCGGAATAAATACACACTTTTCCACTTAATCGTGCGTGATTATTCGTATTCGTGCCCAATTTTTATAAAAAAGTTTAATCGTAGAAGAAATCTGATTGCCAGTGGATGATTCGAAAATGGTATGTACTATTGTCACATTTCTTTACAGGTTGAGGTTTATTTTCCAACAACGATGGTTTTTAAGTGAAAAGTTTTAGTGGCTGATGAATTATAAATCGTATATCTGTTATAATAGTTATATCATTGAAATCGTGAAAAATTATTTATCACCTACTACTTGCATTATTAAAAAAAAAAATTATGATCGCCCCCCCAGATAGATTTTTACAACAAAATTCTAACTACAGTGACTTAAAACGCACAAAAATTGAGTTCCATTATATTAAATATAAAAAATGTTCGACCCTGGATTCCAAAAAATTTATATAACTTTCAAACTACGAAATTCGTGAAATAGAAAAATCTTATTACAGAAATAAGATCGTCAAATATTAAATCTCATAAAATCCCAAAAGAAATATATTTTGTAAGTATTTTATAAATTTCTGAAATTTCTGTATTTTTTGTTATTTATTTTGGTTTTTTAGCATACTTTTCAGTAATCTTGTAGATTTATTGTATTTCTCTGATTCACTCTACAGATTTCGAAAGTACAGAAATTTACTACGATTTTGAGTTTCTAGTATTTTTATAGATTTTTAGAATTCGATGCTTTAGAATTGTAATTTCAATGGCTTTCTAGTATTTTAAAAGATAGCTGGGAAAATTAGATCTACGTCGATTTTATATACATATTCGTATTTTTTAAAGTGTTTATAAGATTTTGTAGCGTTTTGCATAATATTCTTGAAGATTTCTTATGTTTCCATACATTTTTATACTTGTTTTTTCAAAATCGATGGTCTAAAATTTCAAGTTTTATAGATCGTATATATTTGTTCAGATTTTTCAGAAAACATTTCTTTCATTAAACTCTAATACTTTTAGTATTTCTTCAGTTTGTTGATTATTCCAAATACTTTTTGATACACCAGTGAATTTCTTTCTAAACTTCTAGGATTAAAGCTCCAAAATGTAAAGTTTTTTAAATTTTTAACATTTCAGTAAATTTTTTTTTTTTTTTTTTATTAATCACTAGGTCAAAATAATTGGATACATATTTTTTTCAACGTTATCTTTGCTAAATATTTATAATTTGATTCGTCTGAAACTAGAATTTCTGTTATTTTTGAATTTGTGAAGTTAGCTATAAGAACACGGAATTACATTTTAATTTTGAGAACTAATGAAAAATCATTTCTTACATTCTCTCGATTTTAGTAAGTATATTTTTAATAATTTTGACACATTTTTTTTATTCTTAATTTTATTGATTACTTTATTTAAAAAAATCATTATTGTCAAGTTAACGCATCATTTTGTTATTGCTTCCATTTTCATTTATTTTAGTATTTATTTTACCTTAACTTCAGAAGCAGTTTAAGCATCCAAAACCTTCTTCTGCACTCAAGTGTGTATTTGTATACGGTTACATTATGTAAGTTCCTTACAACTATTGTAGGCCATTTAAATAACAATGGGTAAACAAATTTTTTAACGTTTAAAAGTTTCGTTTCTTGTTTTTTCTAGCATTAAAGTAGGGGAGACCAGGGAAAAATGCGCAGTTTTTGATATTATTAAATTTTTGAGGCAGCATAAGGGCTGAGAGGATCTGCAAATGGCACTATATTGTAGCCCACATATGTGGCTAC
>JAPYZL010105504.1:0-12621 GCA_030522825.1 Platygaster orseoliae
TTTTATAGTCCATGGACTGTAAAACCAATATTGCATGATTTCACTGTGGACACGCCCCCTCCAAGAATCACGCAAAAAACGTGCTCCCCGAACATAAAATGATTTTTGATAGGCTAAAAAATCATTATCGCTCTTTTCATCATTTTCAATGTTTGACGCCAGTACATATAAAAACATTTCTTTAAATTCTTATTTTCAATAATAAAAATAACTAAGGGTACCATATTTTTTTACTGTATTATAAAAAAACTGAATAATAAATAATCTTACAATTGAAAAAGTAATGTATTAAAAATATTTTTCATATTATTATATTATATATTTAAATATTAAAAAAAAATTCTAAAATTCTTATAAAAATATCAAATAGTCAAAATAGTAATAAATATTTATACAAGAAAAACACTTCACATAAAAATATTTCAAGATCATTATTGTATATGATTGATTTCAACTACGTAGAATAACTTACGAGAAAAAAAGGATAATGTCTGACCATATCTGACTGCCTCTACTGAACACTGGTTTTCTACTGTAATATAAAAAATCCGATTTGAAAATTATCTTACAATGAAAAATCCTTATGAAAAAAGAATGCAAAAGTTTTTTTAAAAATAGGAGTAATAAGAAAATGTTACTGTTTTATTATTTTTGGAATAAAACACTTTAATAAATTTCACATACATTATTCAGTAGTATCAAAAAAGTTTTGTCAGCCTCTTAATTACTTTACAGTACTTTACACTTAAAATAGCTTTCGTTAAATCACATTACTTCAAAAAGTAAAATTAAAAAAGTAAGACCAATTTATTGTTCATTTTACTGTTTAAGTAACGAGAATAATACCAACTCCTTTCAAATGAAATAATATTGACCAGAATGTTGGATAAAGAAAGTTTGCATGAGCAACAAAAACAAGCAACATGAATTTAAAACTAGTCATTTTATAATAACATCGTTACAAACTTTTTTTTAAGTTTTATCAATAATTAAAAAAACGTGGCGCTTTAAACAAAGATGATTATTTTACCAAAAATATAAAAAAAGGCTTTACGAATACTGTCTACGTGTGGGAAAATACAGGAGGACAAGCTGTTTTCGTCGTCCTCATGTGAGCCACCTATTCATTTTTACTTTTTCGTACCGTGAGAACGGTTAGGATTTTTTCTCGTCACTTTTCACACAAGCTTCTAAACTTGCGTTTTTGATTCTAGATATAAATTTTTCAATTACATGACACGCTATGGCAGCGACCAGATTCTTATCAGATCATACAATTTCATTTCGAAATATTGAATACATAATTGTATAATTACTCAATTTTCTTATATAATATAATAACTTTCGATTATGGATAACTTTGTAGAAAATTATAATACTAAAAAGAGCATTTGACATGCGAATCAGAAGTACACAAACTGCAGGTGCACCAATTGGTGCGTTCACCATATATAGTGCAGCCCACCATGTTGTTAAACTTCACGATTATTTTGTTTTTCAACAGTTAATGATAGTTTCATCAATACTTGAACATGAAAAAATGTTTCAAGGCCAAAGTTTAGCATGTCTCTGAACAGTATATCCTTCTTCTTCAGTTGTTTTTTCTACAAACATTTTCACACGTTGCATTAATTCGTCAAGTGGATTATTCAGTGATACATGTAAAATCGTCATTGAGAGCATATTTTATGGTGTTCGTAAAAATGTATTAAGTGGAATTTTGATAATGACGTAATTTGAATTGTTTCCAAACAATTAAAAAAAATCCCTTAATTTTTCTGGATTTGTTCGCCATTTGAAAAACATGGGATTTCGTTCTAAATACGGTCTACAATTTATTTCAGACACAAAAACCACGTAAAAATTGAAGTCGAAAAACCAAAAATTATACGAATTCAGCGTTTTTTCAATAGCACGTTTTTGCAGAAATTCTATTGGCACTGTGCAAAAAACCTTTCCAAATTATGATATTCCACGTTAATTGATAGTCTAGATCATTCTACGATTATAATAATTTTAGCGCTGGTTGTTCAAAAAAATTCTATCACGAAATTCCACGAGTAAATATATTTCTAAAGGAATCTTTCTTCGAACAAATTTATCTTTCGTTAAGTTTCACACATTGAAGTGGCATTAATCCTGTGAAATAAAAATACCATTGATTGAATTATTAATAAATATACATATATTCTAAAAATAGAACCTAATAAATGTCTTCACCATTGAATCTACGTAAAAAATTAATTTATCTCATAATATTAATAATTTTCATTTTGAATATGATTATAATAGTTGTGATTATAATATCAATTTTAATGTTTGAGAATTGCAAAAAAAAACCTTTGTTTGTAAAAAGAGCTCCTTATAAATTCATTCATTTATAGAATTTTGTAAAAAATTGCAGTAAGCCTTATAAAAAAATAACATCAACGACTACTATCTAAATATTGTGATAAATAATCATCATTATTATAATAGCAGTAAAAATGGTAACAATAACAATAATAGTAATAATAAGAATGAAAAGTAATGTTATTCCTTTTGAATTTACATAAAAAATTTATTATTCTCATAAAACTAATAATTTGAGCTAGAAAAAAGTAATTTTCATGATAATGATACTTTTTATATTAAAGATAATAATGATGAAAGTAATTATAATAACAATATTAATGTGTTAAACTTGCCAAAAAAAAAACATTTGTTTGCAGAAAGAGCTCCATAGAAAATCATTGACTTATGGAATTTCGTAAAAAATTGTAATAAGTCTTGTAAAAAATAACATCGATGATCACTATCTGAATATTATGAATAATAATAATCATTGATATAATAATAATGAAAATGATGAAAACAATAATTATAGTAATAATAAGAACGAAAATTAATGCAGTTCATGTTGAATTCACATCAAAAATTAATAATTCTCATTATAATGATAATTTTACATTGAAATCATCGATTTCCGTGGTAATGATAATTTCCATATCGAAGATAATAATGATAATGATTATAAAAACAATATTAATTTGTAAAATTTGACGAAACAAAAAATTTGTTTGAAGAAAGAACTTCTTAGACATTAGGTTACTATATTCAATTTTGTAAAAAATGCAATGAAAATTTTTTAAACAACTAGGACAGAAAGAAAAACAATCGTAGAATGATCTCAAATATCACAATTTCGTAACATTTTTTTTTCGAAAAAAAGTTGATTTCTCATGATTTTTCGTTTTTCGAAAAAGGCATTGATGTAATAATTTTTTTTTTTTTTTTCGTAGAATAGAATAACCATAAACAATAACTCGCCACGTTGAATCGATATTAAAAGTGATTTTCGTGTGTGAAAAAAATTATTGGACTGAGTTTAGGACAAAATCCCATGATATTTAAATAGCAAAAAAATCTGGAAAAATTCAGTTTTCTTTTTTTGAATTATTTGGAAATTATGTAAGAAGCCTCGTTATTCTAAGTTCACGTGATTCATTTTAACAACGACCCTAGCATACATATTGTGTTCAATTTATCAAATCATTCGCTCGATGATTCATAAGTAAAGTGGAAGAATCTGCACGCAACTTACATCGATACAAGAAGCACGCATCTTCTATTGATCGCACTTAGCACGATGTATTTGCACGCAGGGTGGTCCAAAAGCCGATGTCTTTCGGGCTAGCGATGATCAGTGTTTTCATTTATTCGTAAGATTAGAAATTAACGAGTTGTTTTCATAATTGTATTTTTGTAGTTAAATGGATGTACTCGAAAAAACAACACTTTGAAGGAAAAAAGATAAAATACCATTTATTGGGGATCGAAAAAAGTGTAATTCAATGAAAGCTTTCTTAATAAATGTATTTTTCTTGACTAACAATAAGAGCAAAATTGACGTTGTTTTTTAAATAAAATTCTTTATTCTGACATTCACGGATTGGAAATAGAAAAGAAACTATTTTTCAATGTCGTGATCTATAGGAGAGTTTTTCAGACACATGCTTTACTTTTCCAAAATTAGGCGAAAAATCGTAAAATTATTCAAATTTAATTTCATAAAACGTACTTTATACGTTTGTGTAAAAAAACGTTAGGTTCAGGGAAACAATGATTTTATGAAACAAAAATTATAATGTAAAAATTTAATTATAAAATATTTGAAATTATTTCCCATAGTCTTGTTCAAATTATGATTTCGTTGTTCGAGAAAACAAATTGAATAGGATAGACGGCAGTGGTCTGCGTTGTGATCGATTATAAATCTCACCTTAATGTGGCATTAAACAAATGTCATATAAAACAGTTACAAATTTGATTCCCAAACTAAAATAAAAAATCCTGTATGTAAAAATCCGTAGATGCAATCGATCGCGATGGAATTTTGAACCTTGGAGATGGCGATTTGGATTATCGAGACAAAAAGAGTGTGAAAGACTTGCAAAATCAGTTTGAAGTTGCTATTGGAGATGGCATGGAATTTACAATACATGGTAAGAAAACTCAGTCATTGTAGAATTGTGGAACAATATATTAACGTAACACTGTTACGTAATTTTCTATTTCATGTTCTTTTTTGTTACAAAAACTTGTGAAGGCGACATAAAGAATAAGATGAAGAAAAACAGTTTGTGCATGAATAACACGAAGTTGCTGGTGAACTCGATTAATCATCGGGATTACAGGCTGAATAATGACTTCTTGAGTCATAATGAAGATGATACTTTGAGGTAAGGGTACTTCGAGTTTGAGTGAAAATGGTTTTTATGATAACTGAAAATTTATGGGGAACTTAGTCTAGTATAAAACTTTTTTTACCAAAATTATATTTCAGTAATTAACTCTGAATTTCGACGTTGAACATTGCAACAAATAATATTATTTTTCCAACAAAATATTAGGAAAATGCAGTATCACAGAAAAGTGATACTGCATTTTACATGCAAACCTTTTGCATGTAATTGAATGAAAAGTAATTTATCCATATTTTGTAGAAAAATCACTAAAAATTTTTGAATAATGTAATAATTCACATTAACGAAAATGCAGTTGAAATTTTTGTAGTTCAAAATATGCACTCATGAGATTTGAAATCAGTTACGATTTTGAAAAAACGTCACTCGAATACTTGCATGTGAATAGTTTATTTATTTTCCTTTTTAGCAACAAATCGTATGGCAGCCACAAAAATCGGTCCTTCAAAGATGAGAGCCACAAAGGAAGTCTTGATTCTTCAGATGGAGAGGAAAAAAAAGACGCCAGCAAAGAAGATTTTGAACAAGAAGGAGGTTTGTTATGTGTTCTTCGATATGATAGATTTTCAAGAAAAGAAACTGAATTAAATTAGAATTTGAACTAAGAATAATTTGAAAGAAAGAGTGAAGAAAAACATGCAGAGAAAAATGTATTGCTCGTAATCAACTTACTGAAAGTTTAACGTACTCGAATATTTTACTTTTTCCCTGTAAATTTGATATATATAATTTTTCGTTTCCGTATTATTTTCTTCAAATTCTTTCTAAAGTAGTTTTATCAAAAACCAACAAAATAGTTGTGAACTACCAAATTTTATTTACGGAGTTATTACATAGTAATACCAATTACTAGTATTTGTCACGTTTTTTTAGCATTTATGAAACTTTGGAGGATTATTTAATTATGTTATATAGGTTTAGTATTTTCGTGTTTTGCAATATAAATTTTAAGTAATTCCCGGTAATTCTCCCGAATCCAAGTTCCCGAACGGTCATTTTCCCGAATGCCCATTTTCCCGAAAGTATTAATTCCGAATTTCGGTTGAAATTTCACTTTTCTTTCAATCTATACATTTATAATCTCATAACAGTCTTCAATAAAAAGAGTCATGGTAAAAGTTTTAATTTTAAAAATTGTGAATTTTATTTTATTTCAAAATTGAAATATTTTAATTTAAAATTTAAAATTTCACTTTAAATTAATTAAAAAAAATAATTAAAAAACTCTATTTAATATTACAAACTGACCGTTCGGGAAAAAGGCTGTTCAGGAAAAGGGTTTCGGGAAAATGGTCGGCAACGATTTTTAGTAGTCGGTGCACTAGAATTTAAATTTGGTTTGACTTTTAGTAATTCCATAGATTTCGGGGAAAATTTAAATGTCATAGATTTGTCCGAATGTCCATTTTCCCGAAAGTATTTTTCCCCGAACGACAATTTTCCAGAAAGTATTAATTTCCGAATTTCGGTTGGAATTTTACTTTTATTTCAATTGTATACATTTATGAATTTCATAAGAAGAGTCTTCAATAAAAAGAGTCATGGTGAAAGTTTTTATTTTAAAAATTGTAAATTTTATTTTATTTCAAAATTGAAAAATTTTAATTTTAAATTTAATTTTAAATTAATTTAAAAATATAATAAAAAAATTCTATTTAAAAATTAAATATTTTTATTACAATTTCGAAATTTTAAAATCGTAAATGCGTAACGATGGCATTTCTAGACATTAGGGTGATAGGAAAATTTCTCGTTCGAGAAAATGAAAAACCCTTCGGGAAAACGGATTCGGGAAAAAGACAGTTTGGGAAAATGATTTTTCGGGAACATGGCCGTTCGAAAAAAGACCTTTCGGGAAAACGGATTCAGGAAAACGGTTTTCGGGGAAATGACCGTTCGGGAAAAGGGATTCGGGAAAATGGTCGGCAACGATTTTTAGTATTTGGTGCACTAGAATTTAAATTTCGTTAGACTTTTAGTAATTTCATAGATTTTGGGGAAAATTTAAGTGTTATAGAATTTTCTTGTTTACAGATTTATATTTTGTCGCATTTTCTAGTACGTTTATAGATTGTCAAAACGTTTTTGAGCCTGATAAATATTTGACAAATTTTCCTCTAGAAAACTGCTATTCTTCAGAGTTCGTACAATTATAAAAATTTTCTTTTATTTTTATGAATTTTTATCTTATATTCTAGAATTCGATGTTCCTGGGTTCAAAGTTGTTGAGATTTTTAACATTTTAGTAGATTTGCGTTGTTCTTTATCAATAACTATTTTCAAACAAATTTTTCTTAAATTTGGAAAGTCATTTGTTTGCTTGCTTTCAAGAAACTGACGAAGATGCCGAAAAAGTTGAGGAAGAAGAGGAAGAGGAAGGAGGAGTTATTCCAGAAGTAGTAGCAGGTGGTGACGAGGATGCAGATTATCCAGCCGATTGTTGCCCCGACCACTGCTACAAAAGGTTTCCTTTTCTTGCCGGGGACGACGATGCTCCCTTTTGGCAAGGATGGGCTAACTTGAGGTTGAAGACTTTTCAACTCATTGAGAATAAATACTTTGAAACTGCCGTTATCACTATGATCCTGCTAAGTAGCTTAGCACTCGTAAGTAATCCTCTTATTACGCCCAATTTCTCGTTTTAAGTGAAACTTAAATTAAAAATAATTTATTGTACATAATTCAATTCTAGACTATAGTATCTGTTACACTCTAAAAATGGAATCTTACTTTAAGATGCAACTAAATCAAGGCACGTCTTGAAATTCGAATATTACCTTTGATTTAGTCTATGTTTATAATTATTTTCAAATTGTCAAATCTTAAATTGAGAAGATTCAATATAATTCGAGAGTATCATTCTTAATTTAAGACATATATTCTCGATTGAAGACTTACTTGAAAATAAATTTGAACATGGACCAGATTTAAGATAATATTTGAATATCAGTCATTCCTTTATTATGTTGCATCTTGAAATAAGATTGACTTTTGAGTGTCCACTCTAAAAATTGAATCTTATTTTAAGATACAAAAAAAATGAAGTCACGCCTAAAAATTTGAATATTGCATTCAATTTGTTCTATGTTCACAATTATTCTCGAATTGTCAAGTCTTAAATTAAGAAGATTTATCATAATTCGAGAATATTATACTTAATTAAAGGCATACTACATACTCTTGATTGAAAACTTACTTGAAAATAAATTCGAATATGGACCAAATTTTAGATAATATTTGAATTTTAATCATTCCTTTATGTTGAGATAAAAAAAAATCAAGACTTGTCTTGAAATTTAAATATCACATTCAATTGAGTCTATGTTTACAATTATTTTCAAGTTTTGTCAAGTCTTAAATTAAGAAGATTTATATAATTCGAGAATGACATTCTTAGTTCAAGACACATATTCTTGAGTGAAGACTTACTTAATTAAAAATTTAAACATTGACTGAATTTCAGATATTACTTGAATTTCAGTCATACATTTATTTTGTTGTATCTTAAAATAAGATTGACTTTTTAGTGAGCACTCTAAAAATTGAATCTCATTTTAAGATGCAACAAAATCAAGGCACGTCTTAAAATTCACATATTTCCTTTAATTGAGTCTATTTTCATAGTTATTTTCAAATTGTCAATTCTTGAATTGAAAAGATTTATAATAATACGAAAATATCATGCTTAATTCCAAACATATACTATTGATTGACACGACTTACTTAAAAATAAATTCAAACATTGACTGAATATAAGATATAACTTGAATTTCAGTCATACCTTAATTTTGTTGCATCTTAAAATAAGATTGACTTTTAAGTGTGCACTCTAAAAATTAAATCTTATTTTAAGATGCAACAAAATCAAGGCATGTTTTGAAATTCAAATATTACTTTTAATATATGTGTTTATGTTCACAATTATTTTCAAATTGTCATTCTGAAATGAAGAAGATTTAGGAAGTACAATGAAATACGATATTTCAAGAATTTATGTAACTAGGCTTTATAAACACTCATTTTAGGCACTGGAGGATGTTCATCTTCAGCATAGACCCATTCTACAAGACATTTTATACTACATGGATCGTATATTTACCGTTATCTTCTTCATCGAAATGTTGATAAAGTGGTTGGCGTTAGGCTTCAGCAAATACTTTACAAACGCTTGGTGCTGGCTTGATTTTATAATCGTCATGGTGAGTCTACTTTTTTCATACATCGCGCATAACGTAATTCATTTTCCTAATGGCGAGCTTTTTGAAAATCGTTATATGAACTTCAATGTAACTTTGATTTTTCATTGTGATTTAGATGCAATATTTAATAGTTTTCACGAAATTTTTTTTACTTTTTGCATTTTTGATATGTTGCCGAAAAAAAAAACAAAGTTGAGAGAATATCAAAAGTTGAATAATATACTTGATCGTCATATGTAATTCCATCGAAGTCGGTTCGGACCTGTCAATTTTATGACTCATTTATGATCGTTTCCCAATGCAAGGACTTTTCTAGATGAATTTCAGTTAATAGGAATTGAGCAAGGATCACACGAACCTGAACAACGAAGAACGATTGATGACTGCTTTTTTTCCTGAACTCACCGAAGTCTAATATGTAGTATAATAAAATGCACATAGAGTTCATCGAGACTTTTGGAGAAACTTCATTTTTATGCCATTTTTATTTTTTAAATTTTATGTCAAATAGGCAAGAAACTTTTTCCAGAATTCTCGAAAATCCATGTAGATTTCAAAACTCTTTTTTGAGTGACTGAAAGAATATTCCTGGGTGTTTCAAGGTTTTGACTTCTCTATAGAATATTTCTTTGCCCTTCCCCTGGAAAACATTAAAAAACTGAAGAATCAATTTCGTTATCATTTTAAGTTCGTTCAAGTTTTTGTAAGATATTAAGATTCGTTACTTTTATTTTTATTAAGTGGTTAATATGATTACTCAAATATCATTAAAAAATAATAATTACTCTGGTCCAAACAATTTTACTGATGTTCAGTGGATAACTACTGTTTCTTAGTAGTTTTTTGGCCACTGATTCAGTGATACATGATTTTATAAGCCTCAGAAGCTTGTTCAAAAGTTTGATATTTAAAAATGATTTACCAGTTTGAATCAGTGTAATCATTTTTTTCAAATGTTATTCTTCTTTGTAACAATGAACTTTTACATTCTTATTTTTAGAAATAATAAATACTTCAATAATATACTGAAAATAAAAATATAATAAAATATTTCTGTAATGCAGCTATGACAAAATTCGTCTAGTCGCTCCAATAGAGTGAGAATACTCATTTTTAGACACTGAGAAAAAATATAGTAATCAAACAATAATCAGTCTAAAATATTGCACTTCTTGCTAAATATTTATTGCAATTTTTGCTATATTACAAAGTAAAAATTGTAGATGTAAATATATTTTTTTGTAAAAATTCCTATGTACATTGCGTTTTCTACTACACTTTTCTGTACTTTCTTTAAAATCATAATGTAATATGATATAATATTGATAAAAGTTGAAAATACCATGTATTGAAGATTTTACAATCTAATATGAATTTTTGTGATGCATATACTTTTGAAATATTGTCTTATATGAAATGAAAAAGATAAATTATATAAGGTGAAATATTTCATTGGATGTTTCACTACACAAGAATATTAAATCCTGAGTATTAGTATAGCGAAAATCACAGCTTGCATCCCGTAAATTTTACATTTCCCGAAATAATTTATTATAAACTGGCACACATATTGTACTTTGAACAATACAACAATTTTCACTATTTAGTATTGTAATAAGTAAAACAAATAAAATGAAATTAGCAATATTATTGAAAAACTTACAATATTCTAGTAATTTTCACCATATATTTGTCAGACAGTAGATTTTTTTCTTATAACACATAGTAGTATTTTTGTCATATTATACAGTAAGTATTTAAGAATTATATTTTTTTCTTTGTAAAAACTCCAATGAGTATTGCTTTTTCTACTTAACTTTTCTGTATTGTTTGCAATATCATATTGTAATTTTTACTAATCTAGATTTCAAAAAATGCCATACAGTTCTGTCAGTTTCCAGATTTGTATAGTTTTTTTTGCTATATTTTTGTGTAGTACTTTCTACTATATCTTGTTGCAATATGATACAATATTGATAAAAGTTGAAAATACCATGTATTGTAGATTTTGCAATCTGATATGAATTCTTTCGATGGATATACTTTTGAAATATTATGTTGTATGAATTGAAAAACATAAATGACATAAGGCCAAATATTCTATTTGGTGTTCCACTATACACAAATATTAAATCCTGAGTACTAGTATAGTAAAAATCACAATTTTCATTCTGTAAATTTTAGATTTCCCGAAATTATCTAATATGAACTGGCACTCACATTGTACTTCGTACAATATTACAATTTTCACTATTCAGTATTGTAATAAATATAACAAAAATTACGAAATTAGCAATATTTTTGTAAAACATACAATATTCTAGTACTTTTCACAATATATTTGTCAGAAAGTAGATTTTTTTCTCATGTTACATAGTAGTGTTTTTGTCATGTTATGTATAGTAAATACTGTGGAATTAGATATTTTTGTTTGTAAAAACTTCTATGAATATTGCGTTTTCTACTTCAATTTTTTGTATTTTTTGCAATATCATACTGTAATTTCTAGTAATCCAGATTTCAGAAAATGCCATTAGTTCTGTCAGTATTTTTTCTATATTTTTGTGTACTTTCTACTGTATCTTATTGTAATATGATACAATATTGATAAAAGTTACAAATATCATGTATTGTAGATTTTACAATCTGATATGAATTCTTTCGATTCATATACTTTGGAATATTGTCTTATATGAAAAGAAAAACATTAATTATACAAGGTGAAATATTTTATTAGATGTTTCACTACACATGAATAATAAATCCTAAATACTAGTATAGTAATTATCTCAATTTTCATTCTGCAAATTTTACATTTCCCGTAATTATCTAATATAAATTGGCATACATATTGTACTTTGTAAAATAATACAATTTTCACCATTTAGTATTGTAATAAGTAAAACAAAAATTACTAAATTAGCAATATTATTGTAAAATTTACAATATTCTAGTACTTTTCACTGTATATTTGTCAGAAAGTAGATTTTTTTCTCATGTTACATTACATCTCATTCTCATGTTACAATACATCTCATGAATTCTTACGATGAATATACTTTTGAAATGTTGCGTTATATGAATTAAAAAACATAAATTGAGGGCCTGGATAGCAAAACAGCGGGAGCGCTCGACCTAGTAAGTAAGGGAGGGGGCGTAACGCCAAGATCCGTTCAAAAGGTAGACGAAAACGAAATATTTCAATAAACTTTTTTTATTTAACTTGCCATAACTTTGGAACTAGGTATTAGAATTAAATGAAATTCGGGCACATGATTCTTCTTACTTTAGCGATGCTCTCAAAGTGCAGAAAAACTCATTGACATTATTTATTTATTGTTGAAATAATAATAAACAATAATATTAAATATTAACCCAAAACCTCGAGATTTTCAAAACTATTTTTTACAAGTTTTCTTTATTATAGAGAAAAGAAGTCTCCATAAAAATTTCATGTTGAATGTATTATTATTATAGCCGCAGTATGAATACGAGGTTCGTTCAAAAAGTATCGCGAATTTCATGTTTTTTCAAGAATTATTTATTTATTCATGAATATCTATTTTGTCCCCTTCAAAGTATCCCCATCAGACATTATACACTTGTGATAACGTTTTTTCCAATCCTCGAAGCATTTTGAAAAATCATTTTTTGTGATCTTGTTCAGCTCCTCCTTC
>JAPYZL010105517.1:0-10458 GCA_030522825.1 Platygaster orseoliae
TTTAAAGAAATCAATAATGACTTTTTCGGAAAAAGTCAAAAATTTGAGTTACGATGAAATGTTTCACCTCTGTCAAAGATACGATGAAATGCTCGGGAGTCCCGACAGATACGATACTCTTCGCGGGACCCATTGATTTGCATTAGTTTAAGTAATTCCAGTTTCGATAAATAATCTTGTTGAGACCTTGCAATAACAAATAACTATCTGAGATATAAATTTCGATCATCAAACAAAAAAATTACAACTCAAAATCTTTTTTGTCAAAGAAAAGAAAACCCTGTAAACGCTAGTAAAATCTTTTTAATTATTCCCTTTTATCTTACTTTTTTTTTTAATTCCAACAATTGTGTAAAGCTACAAAATTAATTGAATTAGTGTTAAATTATCACAGATGATTTCATTCATAGACCATTTCCGACTCAATAACCCTTGTCTGCACAGCCAGATCTGTTAGGAAACAATATCTTAGGCGACGTGAAGTGAGTTTCAAGTATATAGATATATACGAGTATTCTCTCGTGATATCTCAACACTATTAGGTTGGAATTGAGTTAGGAGCAGCAATTTTTCTAATTAGCTTTAAATTTTGCTTCATATTGTTCGGAAAATGAACTCATGATATGATACTAAATCATACTAGAAAACTACGAAAAATCACAAAAAACTGTAACAGTATTGGACGATTTCCTAAAAATGTTCACGGATCAGGAAACAAGGACATAATCTGAGTCGAGCTTTTTTTGAAGCCTAATTGAACCTGCTGTTCTCTATCGGAAAAAAGTTTCTCACTTTTTCGTACGCCAATTAACCCGCGAAAAAAGCCTTTCTTCAAACTGAAGAAAGAGACGAAGAAAAAGTTTGGTTCGAAGAGCAGAGTGGCGGAATAAAATTGGCTATAATGGATGAAGCAAAACGTGTGCGCGGCTTTTCCGGAAGATGGAATCGGGTCGGATAATGTCATATGCACAGGATTCCCTGCGTTTCACTATTTCCATCCTCATCGATTTTCTCGGCCGCGCATTCGGCCTGGACGCGTTATTCAAATTGCCGGCGATTCTTATGGCACAACGTGCCACGTTCGTGATTGCGGCGCAATTTTGGTCACCTGAACGAAATGCCGAAAAGAAATTTCGTATTCAAGTGCATTTTTTGTCATAGTGAAAACATGAAAAATAAGAATCAAATTTTTTTAATGAAAATCACGCTTTGGTTCATTGGTAGTTAGATATTTTAAAGAATGTTTCACATCTCATATTTATTATTTAAATAGATTTTACATTCAATATTAAATAAAATATAATATTTATTAATAAATAATATTAAATATTTAATAATATTTATTATTTATTAATATTTAATGTATAACATTAAATAATATTTGATATTAAATTATATTCAATATTGAAGATTTTATTATATCTAATATGTAATAGTATATTATATTTGTTATAAATATTAAATAATATTTAATATTTAAACAGATATTTTGAAAAGTTTTTTCAATGCAGCAACTTTCTTTTTTTTTTTTTTTGATGAACACAAATTAAGAAAAAATTTTTATGTGTTAATCAGGAACTTTGGATAAGAGTATAAATTATTTTTGTAATTTGCGAGAAATCAGGAGATCATAATTTTAGTCTTTTTTAGCTATTGATTTTCTCAAAATACGATTATTTGAGGTTGTGCGTCTAATGTTTTCAGAATTTAAAATAAAAAATTTTTTATTATTTGATTTGAGATCGTCAATATCAATCTTTTAAAAATATAGACTTTTGTACAGTTTAAGCTTACGAGTTCCTTTTTCAGTTTTTCTTTTTTTATTTTAAAATATACGATTTTTAACAAAAAATCTGAAATTTGAAAATTCGAACTTTAAAATTACTGAACATTTTGTTCAATGTTTATTCGATTCTCAAAGTGTTTAAATATAATGGCTAAAACATTGAATTTATATCTTTTGATTATAAATTCAAAATATATATAAATTTTCAAACTGTTTAGAGAATTTTGAGATGTTTTGACCTTTTGGATGTAAGTTGATATTTTTTATAATATTCCTTAATTTTTGTTCATGATTTTAAAATCAAGAATGAAGAAAATTTGGATTGGGAATTATGATAATTTGAAATTCAAAATTTTTTATTTTTAGCTGTGAGATCAGGGGCGTACGCAGGGGGGTTTTGGGGGTTGAACCTCCCCCCCCCCGAAATGTCGTAAAATTATGAAATTTTTGGGGACTTTTAAAAATCGTTCACAGAAGTAAAAATTGAATTCAACAAACCCCCCCTCCCCCGAAAATTTTTTCTGCGTACGCGCCTGTTTGAGATTATCAGTATCGATCTTATAAAAATATAGAGTTTTGTAAAGTTTAAGCTTAAGAGTTTATTTTACAATTTTTCTTTTTTTATTTGAAAATATGCGATTTTCAAAAAGAAACCTGAAATTTGCAAGCTCAAACTTTCAAATTTTTGAACTTTTTAGGAAAATGTTCACTATAAATAAAACCAAAAAGATTTTGAAGTTCAAATAAAATTTAAAATTTTCTCGACTCCAATGTAGAATCTGTAAATATTTTTTGACAAATACTACAGCTTCTTTCATTTTTATATATTCAAGTTTAATGATTTTCATCGTTAAAAAATCTACATATATAGAAGTAATAGTGAATTTTTAAGTTAATATTTTTTTCTTGTAGATTTCCATTTCAAAAAACTTGATTTAGATTCCTGATGTAAAAAAGTTTCATTTTTTTCACAGTAAAGTATATACATTAATGAAGACAAAGAGTTTCTGTCACCGAAACGATTTTTCATGAATATGGTTTTTCGAAAAACTTCAATTTAACATTTGTCAGATTAATCGATTTGTTATTATAGTTTACAATCTATCCAATAAAAATTTAATAAATAGTTTCATTTTGAAATTTCATATCTAATGAATCGTTTTGATTGGTTGTATTTGTCAAGCTTGGAAAATATAAAAATTTAGTAGTGAGTGAAAATAATTTCTCACCGTCGTTATTTCTAACGTTATAATTCATAACACGTAATTTCATAAATTAAAATTTGGGTTCTTTCGAAGTTTCAATTTTCAAAAACAGAACTTTCAAAACCTAAACAATTACTAATTAATTTTTTTATTTGTTTTCATAATAATATTTCTTCTTAATAAATTTTTATTATTAAAAACTTAATTTTCATGGAGAGTTTTAAATTCTGAGCGAAAAATTAGGTGAAAAAGTAAAAGTTGAATTATGTATGTAGTTTTTCTTATCACCAGAGCAACTAAAAATATTTATTTAAATAAAAAATATTTAAATAAATATTTTGGCGGTTTATGGCGGAACAAAAATATTTCACCACTTTTAGATTTTTCGTAAATATTTTAAGGTTTTTCATTTTTGATCTCACGTATTATCAACAATTTTCGATCATAAAAAGTATTTACTTCTTATGCATGTTTCACCATTTTCTTTTTCTTGAATTTGCATTTATTTCTAATTTTCATTTAATTTGCATTGAATTATTTGCAAATTAAATTAAAAAGAAAATTTAAAAAAAAATAAAAACCCAATTTAAAAAATTAAATTAATTAAAAAAATTAAATTAATTTAAAAAAAAATTCAATTAAAAATGCAATTATTTTCATTAATTTCCATTTTCTTTTTCTTTGATTTAATTAAATTCATTTCATCTTCTTCAATTTGCAGTTTGAAAATTACCAAGAAATTATTCGACATGTCACAAGTTTACAGATTAATAATCTGTTTGCATTTCAAAGTAAATAATCAATTGAAACATTATGTTATTCGAATTATAAGTCGAATAGTACTTAGTAAAATATGTGGTCATTTTCTGCAACAACTTTGATTAGGACCCGAAAATGTAAACAAATGTACAAAAAACATAAAATTTGCTCGCATTTGATCATAAATATTTCCCTATTTTTTTATGCATAAATAAATAAATATTTTGAATTTTATTATACATATTTTTGGTTGCCCTGCTTATCATTATAATCATTTCTAAAAAAAATTAGCATTCTATATATACTAGAAAATTCTATCTCAGGAAACGAAAAACATTACCATCATTGTCGAACCGTTTGATTCTCCATCAATCCACAGGGTTAATATCCTGAAAGCTCGTAATCGAGTCTGTCGTGATTCGATTCTTCGATTAGTCACTCGGACGACAAACAATAATTGAATCACAGTCGGTTCGACAGAACATTTTTGCTCACTTCTATACTTCTCCAGAAAAAAACTGTTTTCACAGTTCAACGTATAAAAGACGACCGAAGTTTTTCCAAAGCAACGCCTCTAAACTTTAATCAAGTCATCACTCTTATGCCAGAATATTTCACCAAAACCATAAAATTCCAAAAATTCCAGAAACGTCTTCGGAAAATCTCTGCAAATAGAGCGCATGAATTCACTAGTTGAAATTCGCGGGTTCGCCTTCGCTGCCCTCGGAATTAATGAAGCGCAGTTTCCGTTTCAGCTCTCCGAAAAGAGAACGCGGTCCAAGCAATTTACAGCCCGTGGAAGAACTTTTTATCCCTTTTATTGGGTAATGTGACGGCTGAAAAGTTTCCGAACGGCGCTCTATTTCCGGCGTTCATATATTTCCCCCATCGATAATCCAAAAACTTATCGATCCAAACTTATATTTCCCACTAAGAAAAATTTACGTTCTTCATTAAACTTAAAAAATTAATAATTTATTGTTCCGACTGTTTGAATTGTCACTGCTCTAATAAAACTTAAATGGTTGTTGTTTTTTGGCCATTTCCCCAAGCCGGAAAATCTCATTCCAGAAAGCGCAACGGAATCCTTGCATTTTCTTTTATTCGCGTTCACGGATTAATCGCTCGCGATCGAACGATACAAAATAGGGGGGCATATATCGTTTACAGGACGTCGCAGCGGCGAAATATCGACGCGATTCCGAGAAGTTATGGGCGCTGCTGGTACCAGATCCGCTACTTCCGCTGTAATTGCCTTTTCTTACGTCTCAATGGGCTTGGACGCTCGGTTCTTGCGTCCAGGAATATTTTTGCCCACTGCGGATTCCGCAACACAAAGTGACAATTAGAATAGTCTAATCAGAATTTATTCAGCTGCATTGTCTGAACATGCACATACACTACTGCACTGACAAAAACGTTTATTTACAGTGAATATTTATCAATTTCACAACATTACAAAAAATACTAAATTTAAATTGCAATAGTTCATTGATTCCTTTTATATATTGAATATTTTACAGTAAAATACTGATAACTTTGATGAATTTGGTATTATTGCACTGACAGAAATGTTTATGTACTGTGAATATTTATTAATTTATTAAACTGTCAAAAAATACCGAATTCAAATTGCAATAATTCATTGTTTCCTTTTAAATATTGAATATTGTACAATAAAATACAGATTATTTCGATGAATTTGGTATTGTTTGAACGATTTACTAAAATAGTTCGTGAACAGAAAATTAGTGAATGTTTATAAATTGAACTGAAAAATAAAAAATTCAGCAGCATATTCACTGATGTAAATAAACGTTTCTCTCAGTGCGGTAGTGTATGTGCATACGTGTAATTTCGAATGCAATGCAAATTTTTCGATTGATTGAAAATAACCATTACTTCTTTTTAAAAATATTAAATTATTATTCATTAATTATTAGTAAAACAGTTGAATCAATCAACAATAATTTTATAAGTGATACATAAACATTATTTTTAGTAATTCTGCAGACTGATGATGAAATCAGTAGAATAGACCAATGATGAGAGTGACTTAATAATGATGACAAGTTTATCAGTTGAATTATCAATAAATAGTCAGTCATTGGTTATTGATAACACTAGTTTACAAATTTTTCGTTAGTTGCGACTTCCTTTCAGAAAAAGAGTTTTTTAAAGTAATTTGAGGTCGCTGAACATGAAAATATCAATTATTTATTTGTATAAAGGAACGTCATTGAAATATTTGCAAAATACATGTTTTTCTCAGTTTTTGCCAGAAATATCAAGAACGATTGACTTTATTAACATAAAATATGTATTATTGGAAAGGTATACTTCTTAGCTTTATGGTGATATACTGCTTTTATCGATTAAATAAGCAGTTTTTATGTTACAGCTTCTGAAAATTTCAAAAAAGCGCGTTTAAAAAAACTACTTATCCCGAAAAACACACTTTTTTATCATTTTCAGTAGCTGTAACTTAAAAACTACTAATTCGATCGATAAAAGCAGTATATTACCGTAAAGCTAAGAAGTAAACCTTTTCAAAGATATATATTTTATGTTAATTAAATAAATTATTTTTTATATTTCAGGCAATAAATGAGAAAAACAAGTTTTTCGCAAATATTTCGATAACACTTCTTTGGAAAAATAAATTATAGATATTTTCGTACTCAGCGACCCCAAATTAGTCTAGAAAAGACTTTTTTTGCAAAGTAGATTTTTCATGTAAACTAGTGTAAGTCTCAAAAACGGTGAATGTATATCAATAATACGTAGTTATTCAGTAAACTGAGAGTGGCAAGTTTATCAGTCGAATATGTCAATAAATTTTTGAATTAAAAATCAAACTTTATAATTAACCTAAAAACTTGATCTTTAAAATTTGAGCATAATTGTTTATTCGATTCTCAAAGTATTTAAATATAATGGCTATAAATTTAATTTTATATCTTTTGATTATAAATTCAAAACATAGGTAAATTTTTAACTGTTTAGAGAAATTTGAGATGTTTGACCTTTTAGAGGTAAGTTAATATTTTTTATAATATTCCTTAATTTTTGTTCATGATTTGAAAATCAAGAATGAAGAAAATTTGGATCGGGAATCACAATAATGCACTTGTTCATGTATTATTATTCATAATAGCTCAAATTTAGTATAAAAACAATTTTTTTCAATATTATCTGTGCATAATTCTAAACTGAATTTTCAACATTTAAATTATCGCGCTAAAAGCAAGGGCTCTGATTGGAGTCGCCATTTTTCAGCCTCGATTCAAGTCCACCAATGAGAGATATTTCTTATTTTTTGTTCGTGATTTTAAAATCAAGAATGATGAAAATTTGGATTTGGAATTATAATAATGCATTTGTTCATATATTATTATGCATAATAGCTCAAATTTAGTATAAAAACAATATTATTTTTCAATATTACTTGTGCATAATTCTAATCTGAATTTTCAACATTTGAACTATCGCTAAAAACTTAATCTTTAAAATTCAGGCATCATTGTTTATTCGATTATCGAAGTATTTAAATATAATGGCTATAAAATAAAATTTATATCTTTTGATTAAAAATTCAAAACATAGGTAAATTTTTAACTGTTTAGAGAAATTTGAGATGTTTGACTTTTCGGAGGTAAGTTGATTTTTTTTATTATTTTCCCTAATATTTGTTCATGATTTTGAAATCTAAATAAAGAAAATTGGGATTGGGAATTATAATAATACATTTTCTAATGTATTATTATTCATAATAGCTCAAATTTAGTATAAAAACAATATTTTTTTCCAATATTACCTGTGCATAATTCTAAACTGAATTTTCAATATTTAAATTATCGCGCTAAAAGCAAGGGCTCTGATTGGAGCCGCCATTTTTCAGCCCCGATTGAAGTCCACCAATGTGAGTGTGGAATACGAGGCCAAAACGGCGCGAAATTTCAAATCGTCAACACGAAAATGATGAGTATTCCACAAATAAACAATGTATATTATATGTAAATGTAATTCAGGAATCATGAGTATTTTCATATTGATAAATATTGAAGCAATGTACAAATTGCTATAATTTTATAGATAAGTATTTTGCTTTGAGAATTTAATAACTAAATTTTTGTTTCGTAAGAAAAAAATTTTAATTATTTATCTTTATTTATAAATTTTAGGAATTTGATAATTATAAATCAGTGGCGTCTTTAGAGCAAATCAATGAATAGTTTAACAGTAATGCATATTAAAAATTTTACATAGTTCAGTAGAATATTCTGTACCAGCAGATCAATGGAATTTCGAAATATAATTCTTTAATCAGTACGATACGTCATTTAAAGTCAATTCTTGCAAACTTTTTTTTAACTATTTTACGAAAAAAAAAAATCCTTGAATTCCAATCAACAGTTCGTTCATCATGGTTTGGTAACAGCAACCATTAGTAAAATATGGACCCACCAAAGTTTTGAGTACTACAACCAAAACTTTCGTGTTCTCATATTTCACTAAATCAATGGTTGCAGTAATAAAAAATTTCTCTCGTTGTGAAAACACGTTTTTCTCATTTTGTAAGGTTAAATTCAACCACTTAGTAAATAGAAATCAGAAGCGTCGACTGTGCGTGTCAGTGGTAAACGACCAGTGCTCTCTATTTTGTGAGGCGCGCGGTAAAGTCGTCGATGCGCACCAAGCCAAGTTGCGCCGACACGAGCGACTCTGCAAACAGCGTGTATCCTGACACAACTGGCACAACCGCGGTTAACTGTAGCGGCAAGTCGCGGTCCCATGCTTTTACAATACGCGTTACGGGGATGAAATGCTATCTATGCCCAATGGCAACATCATGGATTCACGCGCTCATAACCGAGACGCGACGCATTTCATTGCCAACTTTATCAAAACGTCCAGACGCGCTTCGGCGAGTTGCAACGTGCGTGGCTTGGAATTTCGCGCCATGCAGTTATTCACAGCTGTAAAAGCGAAAATGAACAATCTCTAGACATGAAGTAGTTATTACCCGAATAGACAAATACGAAATTCGGCAGCATTTCGGTGAAAATTTTTTATAGTTTTTTTCGTCCTGGTTAATTACTAGTTTCGGAGAGTGCAACTGACAGCTCGGACCAAGTTTCCGTTGGTAAAGCGCGAGCGGTGGAGTAGAAACGCAGTTAACATCGAATTGAGATAAACTAAGAGGATTGCGAAACTCGCGTCAACAGCCATAGAAACTATTGTTCCGCGGGAGTTGCGCCGAATTCGGCCCCGTCGCAGCTGACCCTGAGCGCTCAACCCAAACTTGCAAAAATAAATTGCCTTTTCATGAAGGGACCAACCGAGTTATCAGTTCATCAAGGGACCGCAACTTCACCAAACGCTAGGGAAAACCAATGTCTATCTACATAATAAATAAACTTCATCCTGTTCACTCAAGTTTCACAAAGTGAAACCTCTTATGTCCTACCATAGATACATATAGTTATATAAAAAAAACATCAGAATAAAACCCACAATGAGTTGCAGTGAGGAAAAAAATTTTAATTCACGTGACGATCGCACAAATGGGAGATGGGTAACAATAGCGGCCGATTTCGAACAAGGCTTCAAGAGTAAAGAGATACAAGGTCTTTGGGCGAACGCGGCGGCTGAAACATGGGTGAAATCGGCGAATCGCTCGCTCAAGCCGCGATATTTATACGCTAAAATTAATTTGGCGCTCGGGCGAATTAACTTTCTGTGGCTTGTCGCCAGACGCGCGCTCTTCGCCGGAATTCCACCATAAGCTCATGCTGTAATCAACGAAATGCTGGGTAACAAGAAATATTTTTACCTTTTTTGGGGGAGAGTGTCTATTGTATATACATTTTTCTGTGCATTGCTAACATTGTGCATATATTTATTGTGCATAGAGATTTTTGTGCAGCGGTCCATTGTGCATATTATAATTGTTAACATTACAAATACGTAATGTGTAATATGTAATGTGTTATTTGTAATATGTAATGTGTAATTTGTAATATGTAAGGTATAATATGTAATACGTAAATATGTAGAAACAAATGCATTTTACGAATGCAGTTATTGGTAATAATTATATCATGATAACTTATTCATAATTATAAAAAAATGAATTCAAAAATACTTGTGCAAAATATCAATACTTGTTTGTGTTGCTGATGTATACCTCTAGTGATTTTAATTCTTAATAAAACATCAACAAAATTTGTATAAGATCGACCTTATAAAATTCAATTGACTGTCGAAATTTTTAGAAAATAATTTTTCTATGAACATCTTTTCTGTATAAAATTTAAAACAAAATTTCTTGTATAAGAAATTTGTGTATCTAAACAGTTTTTCCGAAAATATGTCTTTCTACATTTCTCAGGTTATTTTCATTTTTTCATTTCAGTTGATGACTATATTTTCAGAGTTTTCTTCATTCTTCGTTTTTAATATAAATATCCTTTTAATACGATTTTTTTAATAAGATCTTGAGAAAAATTATATATTGAAATATTCAATGATTAATGATATTTCATATATTCTTTTTTTATGAAATTTTTTATAAATGTGTGGTTTTTATAAGATCATTTTCTAAGAAAAATTTATTTTATAAGAATTTTCTAAGGTTGTCTGTACAAAAAATGGAATTCTTATGGAAATTTCTGATTCTTTTAAGGGAGGAGAGGGGGGGGGGGG